>NW_025561766.1:0-25000 GCF_020424385.1 Procambarus clarkii | reverse complement strand
TGTGTGTGTGTGTGTGTGTGTGTGAGTGTGTGTGTGAGTGTGTGTATAGCTTTATTTTCCCTCAGGTCATATAACTTGCCCTGGAACACGACCCGTCAGTCGGTTTCCATCCAGGTCCCCAATCCTGCTGGGTGAAGAGGGGCGCGAACAGTTTTGACTGTGTCAAGTCAACAATGCTTCTTCAGCGTTCGATCCCAGTAGAAATCGCATGCGATTACGTAGGGTGAACGTGGGACTACTGCACCACACACACACACACACCATCAGAGTGGAGTACCACAAGGGTACTAGGGACCCGTACTGTTTCTGATGTAGGTAATTGCCCTCACACAGGAAACTGGCTCCTTCATATCAATGTTTGCAGATGATGCAAAACTGGCGAGAAGAGTTAGGAGAGAGAGAGAGATTGTGAGGCATTGCAAACTAATTTGGACACACACTCAAGCAGTGGTCTGAAAAATGGCTGCTATAGAGTTTAACCCAGCCAAATGCAAAGTTTTGAGGATTGAAACAGAGGTGTGAGGGTCTGTACAATGGTATAGGATGAAAGGAAGGCAAATTCTTCAATCAGACAAGGAGAACATACCGCTCCTGTGCCAGGTAAGTCCACTACGGACTCATCATAGCCCGTGCTACTTGCCCCGCTCCTGTGCCAGGTAAGCTACGGGCTCACCATAGCCCGTGCTACTTGGAACTTGTTCCGAGTAGCTGAATCTATAACAACGACAAGGAGAAAGGCCTGAGAGTGGACATAACCCCATATCTCATACCAGAAGCCCACATTAGTAGAAAACAACGGCTGCATATGGCATATTGGCTAACATCCGCGTGGTCTTCAAACATCTGAAGAAAGGGGGGCGCTTTCCGAGCCCTATATACAGCGAAGGTGAGACCCAATCTTGAATATGCAGCCCCAGCATGGAACCCTTACCTCGTACAAGACAAGGAGAAACTAGAAAAAGGTCCAGAAATATATATATATATATATATATATATATATATATATATATATATATATATATATATATATATATATATATATATATATATATATATATATATTTCTGGACCTAGAAAAGGTCCAGAAATATGTAACGAGACTCGTTCCTAAGTTGAGGGGTTTAAGCTAAGCGGAAAGACTGAGAGAAGTGGACTTTACCACACTGGAGGGAAGAGAGAGATAGCGGGGACATGATAACGTACAAGAGTCCGAGGGAAATTGATAAGGTAGACCAAACAGTATTGTTCAACCCTTGGAACAGCAGCACGAGGGGTCGTAGATGGTAACTCCAGACGTAAAGGCGTCAAAAGGACGTCAGAAAGAACGTTTCCAGCATCAGGTTAGACGTACAACCCTGGAAACACAAACCGAAACTGTCTCTATTTTCCGCTTGTTACAACTTATAATAAAGTTGTTACATCTTGGCTTAACGTGTTTATGACGTATTAGAACGTTGTTACAACTTGCCATATTGGTTGTTATAACTGGTTAGGCGTTCAAACTTGTTCCAACGTTGCACCAACGTCGTAGTTTCGGTGTGTGTTAGACGTATAAATCGTTAAAGCTAATTCGATTTAAAGTTTTAAACGTAAATATGATAAAAGCGAGAGAAATTATTGCATTAATCTAAGAACTTTCGGAATCCGGGGGCCAGGAGCCTAATTCGACCCCTGCAAGCACACCTAGGCGAGTACACCCACACCTCGCGGTCAAGACGACAGCGCTCGGAGGTCGTAATCTTCAGGGCCCGGGTTCGATTCCCAGCCTAGGCAGAAACAAATGAGTAAAGTTTATTTTGCCTGATGCTCCTGTTCACCTAGCAGTAAAATAGGTACCTGGGAGTTAGACAGCTGCTATAGACAGGATAGAAGAAAAATTGATCTAATGATTTAAAGTTAATACGATATACAAGCAACAGTTGGAAAGGCGGGGTCCAAGAGCTAACAGCTCGATCCTGCAGGCACAGATAACAAATACATTCACAAATACAAACACACACACATACACAACCACAGAAAACATTTCTCTTCCCCCCCCCCTCTCCTCTCTCTTCTCTCTCCTCTCTTCCCTCTCTCCCTCTCCCTCTCTCTCTCTCTCTCTCTCTCTCTCTCTCTCTCTCTCTCTCTCTCTCTCTCTCTCTCTCTCTCTCTCTCTCTCTCCTCTCTCTCTCTCTCCTCTCTCTCTCTCTCTCTCTCTCTCTCTCTCTCTCTCTCTCTCTCTCTCTCTCTCTCTCTCTCTCTCTCTCTCTCCTCTCTCTCTCTCCCTCTCCCTCTCTCTCTCTCTCTCTCTCTCTCTCTCTCTCTCTCTCTCTCTCTCTCTCCTCTCTCTCTCTCTCCCTCTCTCTCTCCCTCTCCCTCTCCCTCTCCCTCCCTCTCTCCCTCGTCACGTGGCCGGTAGCCTCATCTGGTTTGTGTTCATCCTACTTCCTGATTCTTGTATGTAACGTCAACCTCCTTCCTTGTCTGTCTGTCTGTGTTCGATGGCTATATACTCACGGATGAATTGATGGGTTGTTGAATGACCGGATGGATGGATAGTGGGATAATGGTTGAATGAAGCGTTCAATGAATACATGAATAAATGTATGGTTTTATTTATGGATTAATGTATAAGTGGATTAATTGTTCAGTGAACAATTGAATGGATAAATACCTAAATAGATATAAATATTGACAGATAGATGATGGGTGGATTGATGAATAGTCAGATGACTGAAATGATTAGTAGATTCATGACGACGTGAGGTTTAATTCCCGTAGTTTGTTACGTCCCATGTTAGAGGGGACATGATCACCACATGCAAGATTCTCAAAAGAATTATACAGAGTAGATAAAGACAGACTATTTTAACTGAAGGGACACACGCACTAGGGGGACACAGGTGGAAATTGAGTGCCCAAATGAGCCATAGAGACGTTAGAAAAAACTTTTTCGGTGTCAGAGTAGTTGACAAATGAAATCCATTAGGCAGTGATGTGGTGGAGGCTGACTACATACACAGTTTCAAGTGTAGATATGATAGAGCCCAATAGGCTCAGGAACCTGTACACCTGTTGATTGACGGTTGAGAGGCGGGACCAAAGAGCCAGAGCTCAACCCCCGCAAGCACAACTAGGTGAGTACACACACAGTTTCAAGTGTAGATATGATAGAGCCCAGTAGGCTCAGGAACCTGTACACCTGTTGATTGACAGTTGAGAGGCGGGACCAAAGAGCCAGAGCTCAGCCTTCGCAAGCACAACTAGATGAATACAACTAGGCGAGTACACACACACAGAGAAAGCGAGAGTTATCAGAAATGACGTCAGTCAACCATCAATTGATAGACATGCATCCGTTCATGCAGTGTGTGCGTGTGTGCGTGCGCGCGTGTGTGTGTGTGTGTGTGTGTGTGTGTGTGTGTGTGTGTGTGTGTGTGTGTGTGTGTGTGTGTGTGTGTGTGTGTGTGTGTGCGCGCGCGCGCGCGTGTGTGCGCATGTGTGTGCGTGCGTGTGTGCGTGTGTGCGTGTGCGTGTGCGTGTGCGTGTGCGTGCGTGCGTGCGCGCGTGTGTGTGTGCTCTCTCGTTGTCGTGTTTCACGTTTTAAGGCACCGCTCTTTCACTACTTGATCAAACATGTTATTGTTATTATACCTGAACCATTTCTTCAGTTCCTTAGCTCAGAAGCGACCATTAGAAATTCTCTAGTAGTGTGCCTGCTCCTTTGGCACGTTATTCCATGCCGGAGCTGCACACTCAAAAGCGAGTCTCACATACGTTGCGTAGAGCTCTCGTAAAGACTTCTTTGTACAGTTTCTAGCGGTGATATGTTTCACTGCAAGATTTTGTGTTCTCTTCCAATTCTCCTTCCGTTTATATTGCTCAGTGCCACAGTCACCCCCGTACAGTGCCAACAGTCACCCCGTACAGTGCCACAGTAACCCCCGTACAGTACCAACAGTCACCCCCGTACAGTGCCAACAGTCACCCCGTACAGTGCCACAGTCACCCCCGTACAGTACCAACAGTCACCCCCGTACAGTGCCAACAGTCACCCCCGTACAGTGCCACAGTCACCCCCCGTACAGTGCCACAGTCACCCCCGTACAGTGCCACAGTCACCCCCGTACAGTGCCACAGTCACCCCCCGTACAGTGCCACAGTCACCCCCGTACAGTGCCACAGTCACCCCCGTACAGTGCCACAGTCACCCCCGTACAGTGCCACAGTCACCCCCGTACAGTGCCACAGTCACCCCCGTACAGTGCCAACAGTCACCCCCCGTACAGTCCCAACAGTCACCCCCGTACAGTGCCACAGTCACCCCGTACAGTACCAACAGTCACCCCCGTACAGTGCCAACAGTCACCCCCCGTACAGTGCCAACAGTCACCCCCCGTACAGTGCCACAGTCACCCCCGTACAGTGCCACAGTCACCCCCGTACAGTGCCAACAGTCACCCCCGTACAGTGCCACATTCACCCCCGTACAGTGCCAACAGTCACCCCCGTACAGTGCCAACAGTCACCCCCGTACAGTGCCACAGTCACCCTCGTACAGTGCCAACAGTCACCCCCCGTACAGTGCCAACAGTCACCCCCCGTACAGTGCCACAGTCACCCCCCGTACAGTACCACAGTCACCCCCGTACAGTGCCAACAGTCACCCTCGTACAGTGCCACAATCACCCCCTGTACAGTGCCACAATCATCCCCGTACAGTGCCAACAGTCACCCCCATACAGTGCCAACAGTCACCCCCCCGTACAGTGCCAACAGTCACCCCCGTACAGTGCCAACAGTCACCCCCCGTACAGTGCCAACAGTCACCCCCGTACAGTGCCAACAGTCACCCCCGTACAGTGCTAACAATCACCCCCGTACAGTGCCAACAGTCACCCCCGTACAGTGCCAACAATCACCCCCGTACAGTACCAACAGTCACCCCCGTACAGTACCACAATCACCCCCGTACAGTGCCAACAATCACCCCCATACAGTGCCAACAATCACCCCCATACAGTGCCAACAAGAGCTGCACCATTACTGGCTCTATATGAACAATAACAACACAACCACCATGACCTTCACAACCGCTAAACACCTCTCCCAGCCACTAGACACTGATGAGTGAGAGTGAGAGTGAATGAGAGTGGGAGGGAGGGAGGGAGGGAGGATGTGTGTACGAGAGTGAGAGTGAGAAATCGAAACGACATTCGGCATAATAATAAATACAAGACCTCCAAATTACGTACAGAAGGTGAAACAAAAGCAGAGTGTCGGGTGGCACCTGTGTCACCCAGGCCCTAGGGGGGCTGAGGGGTGATGTCACAGGAACTTGCAGACGACCTTGTTGCAATCCTTCCCCTCACCCCTCACCCCACCGGGTCCTCCCCCTCACTGCAACTCTGCAATTTCCTTCACCACTCCCCTGTCTATCTGTCCCCTCCCTCCCTCTACCTACAAAACCTTTCCCTTTCACTTGCCTAACATTTGCATAGGTGTATATATTTGCGTTCATATAAGAAGCCATTACTGTCTCCTACAACATTTAATTGGCCACTTTGCATTCATTGATTTCTCAATATCATAAATATTTCCAGTCTGTATAAAACACACACACATGGATACTAAAAGAGTGTGCAGAAACCCTTTGCTTGCCACTCTCCATGATGTACAGTAAGTCACTGGAAACAGGAGACCTACCAGAAATATGGAAGATGATTAATGTAGTTCCAATATGCAAAATGGATGACAGACAAAAGGCCTGACGTGTCCCTATCTTGTATACCATGCAAGGTGATGGAGAAGAACGCGAGGGAAAACCTAGTAGCATATCTGGAGAAAAGGGACCTTGTAATATACCTCCAACATGGGTTCAGGGATGGCAAATCTTGCCTCACGGGTCTAATGGAATTCTATGAACAAATGACAAAAAGCAAGCAAGAAAGGGTGGCCAGACTCCATCATCTTGGACTGTCAGAAAGCCTTCGACACAGTACCCCATATGAGACTGGTGCAGAAGTTGAAGAAGCAGGCAGGAGTAACAGGTAGGGTGCTCCAGTAGATAATGGAGTACCTAAACAACAGGAAGCAGAGTTGCTGGGAAGGGGTTAGACTTCAGAATGGCGAGATGTCACCAGCGGAGTCCCACAGGGTTCTGTACTTGGACCTATCTGGTTTCTGATATATGTTAAGGATCTGCAAAAGGGTATAGACTCATTCCTCTCATTGTTAATGTCAATGTCAACGGAAGGAAATGAGGATACAGCTAACCCTATGCTGCCCAGACCTGTGTTTGCGTCCATGCCCACACGTAACAAGTTCCTTTAGCGATAATTGTTTGATTCATAATAGAAGTAGTGCTCGAAGCTTTCAAGTATCCCATAACATGATCACCATCTTCTGTTTAAATAACAGAAAACCGCTACTAAATACCACGAAACTAGAGGGGAGACTCATTCTTCTCGATGTCTCGGCTCTGGGAGGATCCATTTGGATCCAGGAGAGTCTCAAATAACCGCGTGTACACTAATAAATCTATTTTTAGTCAACATTTTCACTGTGCGTAAAGAACAAGAAGATCCCGAAGCACATTTTCTATTGTGTATCTGTGAATTCCATACATTTATTTATTCCATAAATTCCTCCGATTAAAATGATGACCCATAATCCCAGAACATAAATGGTTGTCACATCCTCCCACAGGTGTGTATTTACGAAAATAAATCCTTCAGATTCTCAAAATTTTGAAATCTAAAGGATTCTATATCATGGGGGAAATGTAGACCAAAGCACTAGCAAACTGCAAGTGAAGGGTTCTCAGTGAACCAGCATGTTGCTTCACTGCCAAGTGGCTTATGTTCGTGCTGAACGACCTTGCAAGCACTTCTCGTACAGCCGACGATGATTAGGATGTGGCAGTTGAGGTGGAGGGTCCCAGGTACACACACTTCCCTGCAGCTGCTGCTGCTGCTGCTGCTTACTCAGGCGCCGTCTGCTTGTCGTCCACGGAGACTACCGCGTCAGGCCATCATGAACATAATTGTAATAGTTTCAACGATAATAATACAAAAATCATAGTGAAAAAATTATACAATAAATAACAAAAATTATAAAATAAAAATACAAAAATAAAATAAAAATACAAAAATAAAATAAATAATACAAATATTATAAAATAAATAATAATATGAAAATTCTAAAATAAATAATACAAATATTATAAAATAAATAATAATAAAAAAAATTAAAGTAAATAACAATATAAAATTATAAATAATAATATAAAATAAATTATAATATAAAAATATAATATAAATAATATAAAAATTATAAAATAAATAAAAAAAATTACTACTGGCTCACCATAGCCCGTTCTACTTGGAACTTTTGTTCAGAGAAGCTGAATCTAAACAAACCTATATAATAAATAAAAACAAAAATTATAAAATAAATAATAATATACAAAAATTATAAAATAAATAATATACAAAAATTATAAAATAAATAATATACAAAAATTATAAAATAAATAATATACAAAAATTATAAAATAAATAATAATAATATACAAAGTTATAAAATAAATAATATAAAAATTATAAAATAAATAATATAAAAATTATAAAATAAATAATAATAATAATAAAACCACATGAAATAATCAGTCTATGAGTGGATTAGCAGTTCCAGTCCCGCTCCTGTGCCAAGTAAGTCCACTACGAGAATACTTACCAATCAGGGAAGAGTCATTAAGTTTCTGTGGATCCCCTCCCACAATGGATTAATATTCCTACAGTTACTGCTCAAGGTAAAATATATTTGTCATCCGTTTTCCCTCATCTGTATGTGGGAATGAACGAGCAGATGTGCTGGCTGCTGAAGGAGACCATATTGAGTACTTCATACCCAAGACTCTACTGCAAATTAGAGGTATTGTCAGGCAACATCACCGTGACAAGGTAACCGAGGAAAGGAGGATAGAAGCACAAACCAGTGAATCTGTACGATGGTACAACATGGTTGCAGCTGGCAATGCCAATCATTATGGCCGAAGAGGAGGAGGACGAGGGAGAGAATCAGTAATAGCGAGAATCCGTCTTGGATACAAATATCCATGGAGATATGGAATGGAAACAACAGTTGATCAGCGAAATTGCAGAATCTGTGGTAAGAGTGATGGACAGCGCCTTGACCACTATCTACGTGAATGTGAACACCTGAGAGACATTAGGAATATGTGTAGAATAATAAACCCCACATTGTTTGAGTTAGGAAAACACTTTGTCAAATATTGATACTGTTCTTAAAAGATTTCCCCCATTTTGCACCCGCAAGATAACGTAAGCTTTTAAGGGTTGATAGATGTTAATCTTCTTGTTTGAGAAGCTGTTCACTTGAGACAGTTAAGCAAGTCCCAGCTGTGTCTGGGTACAAGTGACAGGATGAACAACCCAGCGGGTTTTCTTCCTATTGGGGAGTGTTGTACATGCTGCTATGGCGGTTTGTTCTCTCACAAGATGAGTGGCGCTGCCCAATAAACTCGACCCTCGGGGCAAAATTTAAAAAATACGGGCTCACCATAGGCCGTGCTACTTGGAACGTTTTGTTCCCAGTAGCTGAATCTTAAACAATAGAGTGGATTAGAAAGCTCGCATCCAATGACTCTATACCTCCTCTAAATAGACTGTTCTATTGCTTAGAGCACCATGGGGATGGCTCAACTTCCTGTTTCACATGTGACAGCTCTAACTGCCAGAGTCATGCAAGATACATGCTACCAGAGCCATGCAAAATGCAACCTACTCAGCTACCTTGCGATGATGATTTCAGGGCTCAACGTCCCCGCGACCCGGTCCTTGACCAGGCCTCTCCTGGTTGCTGGACTGGTCAACCAGGCTGTTAGACCACACTCTCCCTGTGTTTCCTTCACTTACCATTTCACGCTCATCTTTCACCAATATGACACACTAAAAAATATAAAATTACTGCCCGAAACGCTTTGCGTACTAGTGGCTTTAGGCATTGTATATACTAGCTCTATCTATAAATCCATCAACTTACCTGAATAAAAAAATTTAATAATTTAAAATAACAAATGAAATATTTTGAAAGCTGCAATTCCAGTTGTAAATTGTACCACAGCCCGCGCTGCCTGGAACTTTTTGTTCCCAGTAGCTGAATCTTAAAACAACAACATGTAATCCATCCTGCCACAAATGTGCCAGAGAGGGTAGAGTGCCCCAGGGCAGGGTGATTGAACCTTCAATCACCACCAATGACCAGCAACAGACGATCATTGTGGTGGTGTTATAGTACCCTGTATGCCGTGGGGGGGGGGGGGGGGAAAGAAGGATTCCGGACGGCGGGGGGTTTGAATCCTGGCTGGGTCAAGAGAATTCTTAGTGCAACCCATCCTCCGAATTGACAGTACGTTTTAATACTAAGTAATAAGTACATTTCCTTACTGTTATACATAGTACATAATTGCACTTAAAGGGCCGTTACATTTACCCATCCCCCGATTTAAGTCTCCTCGTTTTCTTTTAGGACACTTGAAATTTTAAGATGAAATTTTAAAGTTCAATTGCTATTTACAAGTTTTAAATATTAGGATTTTCTTTTTCACTTTTATTTAACAAAAGAGATTTTATACAAAATTTGAAAATATCCTGAGTTACTTTACAATTTATTTAAATATTTTAGTTTTGTTTTATTTGTTTTATAAAACTGTAATATCAATATAGCTATAGGTTAAGTAATAGTTATAATTAAGATGCAATAAAATGCTTATCTTCACAAACTAAGACAGTCAGGTTAGGTCGTGGTTTTCTATTCAGCTTTTTTAGGTAAACTCAAATATTCACAATATATTAGACAGTACGATTTAATACTAAGTGTAAATAAGTACAACTCTTGACTGTCATACATAATTGCACTTATGGGGCTGTGTACATTTACTTCCCCATTTTTGGAGGACGGGCTGCAAGAGGTACCATAAGCTCACACAGTGTAGAAGGTAACGTTTAACATTCCTACAGTTACTGCTCAAGGTAAAATATATTTGTCATCCGTTTTCCCTCATCTGTAAACTCTGTGAGACTTATGGAAAAAAATAGGGAGCCCAAGAGCCGAGTCCTGTGAGTCCTTAGCCCACTACTTCCCTCCTTCCTGACGTGTCTTCTCTCACTAACTCTCGGCTTCCTGCCTGTTAGGTACTCTCGTACTCGGTCAATAGTACCTTGTTACTCCCGCCTGGCGCAGTGCTGGATGATGCGGAGAGAGACATGGAGTGACAGTGGACTGGTCGGTGTATTAGTAAGTTATACACTTGAATTTATGGATGAATGCTTCTGGAGGAGTGTGGGGGCGTTGGTGGGTGAGTCGGTGGCAAAGTGGATGTGTGGGTGTGTTGGTAGCGGGCCACCCACCACCTGCCCAGTGGGGGTTGCACACCCTTTTCCTTTACCCATTCATAACTCAGCCCCATGTCTCATGTACCCATTGTACGACCCGCACATCCTCCCTCCACCCACCCTGTGCACCACCCGTTCCTCTTCTCACCCATTCCCTGCACCATTCCCTTCCTACCATCACCCGTTAACAACGTTACCTATCTTCCTGTTTCCCGGGTCTCCTCCACCTCCTCAGTCAATCATTTCCCCTCCTTCTCCCCTCCCCAATCCATCTCAATCCCTCCTCTTCCCACCTCCCTCTCTATCCATCATTTCACTCCGTCATAGTAACTCAAGTGTCTCATCCCAGCTGCGAAGGGCCTCTTCCATGTCTCTCAGTGAGATGTCTCTCATCTCCAGCGATATCATTCTCTTTATTCATTGTAATCAATTAATGCGATCTGTCATCCTTATCGGGGGTCACCTGTCATCGCTTTCCCGTCTCAGGGACGGTAAGAGACAGCTCAAAGTTTCATTTATAAATGTTGTTTTGTTGTGTAGTGTCACAGGATCACGTCTGGATGCGTGCCTAGTCAATCTTCTCAAGACCTTTCGTTGTCTCTTTGGTGTCTTTCCCACTGTGATTTGTGTCGTTCCTGGGCATCATATAGTGTCATCTGTGTTATCTCCCACCCTCGTATCCCAGCATCAGTGTCATCTGTGTCATCTCTCAGATAATTCAAGAGTTTCCTAGAGCTATATAGAGTGACAAAGACAAAATCTTTAGCCCGGGTGGAACATGAACAAGGGGACACAGGTGGAAACTGAGTACCCAGGGACGTTAGAAAGAATTTTTTCATTATCAGAGTAGTTAACAGGTGGAATGCATTAGGCAGTGATGTGGTAGAGGCTGACTCCATACACAGTTTCAAGTGTAGATATGATAGAGCCCAGTAGGCTCAGGAACCTGTACACCTGTTGACTGACAGTCGAGAGGCGGAACCAAAGAGCCAAAGCCCAACTCCCACAAGCACAACTAGGTCAGAGAGATGAAGAGTCTGCTCCTGCAGGAGTCGTCTTAGTCATCAACAGTGACAGGAGAGTGGTCCTTTCTTAGTTCCTGTCGCGTGAGCACTGGAGTGAATCCCCATGACGATGATTTATCTGGACTGGCTAAGAGAAAAAACAAAACATTCGTGACCTTTGTCTAGAGCCGGACGCCCTGTGGTTGACGGAGCATAAGGACATTCTACCTGGTCAGCTCAACTTAAGGTGTGTATATGTGTGTGTCTCCGACAGCCAAAGTACGTGAATGCACTTCAAACAGGAGCACAGCAGTTTTGAAGTAATCACCCTTTCATCAAAACATTCTCCGTGAATCGTTCGTGTTAAACATAACTCTAGACCACTTTATTAAATAGTCACGTTGTAAAATGACTTAGAGGAAGAGGTCGACGGCGCTATCACGTGCACCAGCGACACTTGAAGGACTGGAAAGCATTCAGTATCACTCATTCAGTATCACTCATTCAGTATCACTTCAGTAAGCTCCTCTGTCATACATGGCAGAGGAGATCCAGGTATTCGCAGTGTCGCGAATTTCACCGGGATCTCGTCCACCAGTTCTGTACGAACCGTTCGTCTTGAGAGCCAGCACCTTCTCGTCAGCAGACCAGCACGTGTCCACGTGGAGTGTCAGCAGACCAGCACGTGACTACGTGGAGTGTCAGGATACCCGTGACGGGTTCACGTCGCCAGAGGTGACTGCAGGAGAATATGACTGGTTGGGAGTCACGTGTGTACGAACCGGTAGTACAAAGTGCGGTTCTCTGTGTTGAACCTTTGTGGTTCCATGTTCACTCTCTCGCGAGGGAAGGGAAGGGAAATATCAGGGGAAAGCACTAAACCATGACGACTATATAGCCCTGGGAAGGGGTCCGGTTAAGGATCTGGGATGGGACGGGGGGGAAGGAATGGTGCCCAACCATTTGGACGGTCGGGGATTGAACGCCGACCTGCATGACGCGAGACCGTCGCTCTACCGTCCAGCCCAACCACTTAGGCTGGACGGTAGATGATTATCCCCCAGTATCACCCTACAGTTATCCCCCAGCATCATCCTACGAAGTTATCCTCAGCATCATCCTAGAGTAATCCCCCGGCATCATCCTACGGAGTTATCATCAGCATCATCCTACGGAGTTATCCCCAGCATCATCCTATAGAGTTATCCTCAGCATCATCCTACGAAGTTATCTCCCAGCATCATGCTACGAAGTTATCTCCCAGCATCATCCTACGAAGTTATCTCCCAGCATCATCCTACGACGTTATCTCCCAGCATCATCCTACGAAGTTATCTCCCAGCATCATCCTACGAAGTTATCTCCCAGCATCATCCTACGAAGTTATCTCCCAGCATCATCCTACGAAGTTATCTCCCAGCATCATCCTACGAAGTTATCTCCCAGCATCATCCTACGAAGTTATCTCCCAGCATCATCCTACAGAGTTATCCCCCAGCATCATCCTACGAAGTTATCTCCCAGCATCATCCTACAGAGTTATCTCCCAGCATCATCCTACGAAGTTATCTCCCAGCATCATCCTACAGAGTTATCCCCCAGCATCATCCTACGAAGTTATCTCCCAGCATCATCCTACGAAGTTATCTCCCAGCATCATCCTACGAAGTTATCTCCCAGCATCATCCTACGAAGTTATCTCCCAGCATCATCCTACAGAGTTATCCCCCAGCATCATCCTACGAAGTTATCTCCCAGCATCATCCTACGAAGTTATCTCCCAGCATCATCCTACGAAGTTATCTCCCAGCATCATCCTACGAAATTATCTCCCAGCATCATCCTACGAAGTTATCTCCCAGCATCATCCTACGAAGTTATCTCCCAGCATCATCCTACGAAGTTATCTCCCAGCATCATCCTACGAAGTTATCTCCCAGCATCATCCTACGAAGTTATCTCCCAGCATCATCCTACGAAGTTATCTCCCAGCATCATCCTACAGAGTTATCCCCCAGCATCATCCTACGAAGTTATCTCCCAGCATCATCCTACAGAGTTATCTCCCAGCATCATCCTACGAAGTTATCTCCCAGCATCATTCTACAGAGTTATCCCCCAGCATCATCCTACGAAGTTATCTCCCAGCATCATCCTACGAAGTTATCCCCCAGCATCATCCTACAGAGTTATCCCCCAGCATCATCCTACAGAGTTATCTCCCAGCATCATCCTACGAAGTTATCTCCCAGCATCATCCTACAGAGTTATCTCCCAGCATCATCCTACGAAGTTATCTCCCAGCATCATCCTACGAAGTTATCTCCCAGCATCATCCTACGAAGTTATCTCCCAGCATCATCCTACGAAGTTATCTCCCAGCATCATCCTACAGAGTTATCCCCCAGCATCATCCTACGAAGTTATCTCCCAGCATCATCCTACAGAGTTATCCCCCAGCATCATCCTACAGAGTTATCCCCCAGCATGATATAGCGGTGTTATCAGCCCAGCATCCGTGCTGGTGCCCGCTCTGATATATCATTTCCTGTTCCCTTCCTCGTATGTATCTCTGAAGTCTGTCTGTCTCTGTCTCTCTCTCAACAGTCATTTCTCCTGCTGATTATCTTACTACAAACTCTGGGTGGAGGTGGCTTCCACAACTTATTCTTTCAGTTCATTCCACCTGTTCCACCATTTGCATTTCCATCGTCGCGTTCTAGTTTCTCTCACTTTAAAGAAACTGTCCATCTCCATCTTGTCAATTCCGTTCATTGTATTGTGGGATGGGATTGTGGGTGCCGCCTTCAACGATCTAAACAATCATTTACACATACTACGGTTATCTTCTTGAGGTTATCTTGAGGTTATCTGCTAATAACCCCCGTAGCGAAATATCTGGTCATCAAGATATATAGTATATTACGTATATACTTGTATATACCTTAGAAATTATACTTTGCAGGAAATGCGGGCATTAAAAAAAATGTGGGATTAAGTATTGAAAGATAAGCCCATTAACCTCTACGGTCTTTTCTAAAAATAAAAATCGATATATTATATTAGAGAGTTTGTCCTGAAGGAGTATTCAGCCATTATGATTATGCGTTAGACTCTTTAATGGATATATAGCAGCATATTCTCCGATATATTAAGCCCATTGACGTACCCTGTTAAAGATTCGCTACTTGGAATAAAATGTTCCAAGTAGCACGGGCTATGGTGAGCCCGTAAACTGATACGTTACTCACGTAAACCAGGAACACTTCGAAGAAATCAACTAGAGCCGTGAGGAGACTCGAACCAGCGATCAGGGTGTGGATTGGCTTCTACTTGAAGCCAATCCAGACTTCCTACACTTAGATTACCTACACCAGATACTCTGGTGTAGGTAATCTATTAACTTTACGCTCCAGGTTCTGGTACATGAGGATATCACATTCACGATATGTAAGATATCGATGAGAAAATCCATTGATTTTTTATGGAAGAGTGAGTGTGTGTGTGTGTGGTGTGTGTGTATAATGTATGTTGGTGTTTGTGAGTTGTATTGTATGTTTGTGGTGCTGGTGTATGTGTGTGTGTGTGTGTGTGTGTGTGTAGTCTATGTGTGTACTCACCTAATTGTACTCACCTAATTGTGCTTGCGGGGGTTGATCTCTGGCTCTTTGGTCCATGTGTGTACCCACACAGTACCATGTGTGTGTGTGTGTGTGTATGTGAGTGTGAGTGTGTGTGTGTGTATGTGAGTGTGTGTGTGTGTGTATGTGAGTGTGCGTGTGTGTGTTGTGGCTTGCAGGATGTTTAAGTTAAAAACAAATGATTGTCGTGGTTTACAGTAAGTTTACAGCCTGCTCCACTTGTGTCAATATGTGCTAAAGCGGCCGTGTTGCTCTTGTGTGTAGCACTGTATTCACCTATTCGTGCCTGTAAGGCTCCAGCCATTAGCTCTTGGGCGTCGCCTTTCCTGTTGACAGTTGTCTAATATACTGCCTCCCCCAATCTGTTTTGTCGTTATATAGATTATATATTGAACACACACAACCATTCTCAGAATGCAGGCGACAATAGTTGTCTTGCTCTCAGGGGCCTGTTTACTGCTAGGTGAACAAGTCATTGGGTGATATGAAGCGCGGCCCAATCGTTTCTGTCTCGCCAGACGATTGACTCATCGGCTCTCGATTGCGAGCAGGCTACGTTTATAAATGTGTGTGTGTATGTGCGTGCGTGTGTGTATGTGTGTGTGTGTGTGTGTGTGTGTGTGTGTATGTGTGTGTGTGTGTGTGTGTGTACTCACCTAGTTGTGCTTGCGGGGGTTGAGCTCTGGCTCTTTGGTCCCGCCTCTCAACCGTCAATCAACAGGTGTACAGGTTCCTGAGTCTATTGGGCTCTATCATATCTACATTTGAAACTGTGTATGGCGTCAGCCTCCACCACATCACTTCCTAATGCATTCCATTTGTCAACCACTCTGACACTGAAAAAGTTCTTTCTAATATCTCTAATATTAGTATCTCAATTCTAATTGTGTGTGTGTGTGTGTGTGTGTGTGTGTGTGTGTGTGTGTGTGTGTGTGTGTGTGTGTGTGTGTGTGTGTGTGTGTGTGTGTGCGCGCGCGCGCGCGCGTGTGCGCGCGCGCACTGGAACGAGGGAGGAAGGGTTCAAAACACACTCAGCATCATCTCCATCAATACGTGTTGCAAACATATTTCCCCCCCCCCCCCCTTTATCCCAACTTCTCTCCCCCTCCCCTTCCCACCCTTTCTCTCTCTCTCCCCCCCTCTCTCCAATCCTCTTTTCATCTCTCTCATCACATCTAACCTGCTCGCCGATCATCCTATTTATTTAGTATTCCTTTCCGCGCCTCATCTTGGAAACTCTCTCTTTTTTACTTGGAGGATGAGAGAGAGAGGCACACAGCGGCCGCCATTGTGGCTCCGCCCGACGACCCGGAGTTATGGCACCATCCTACACTACCGCCTCCGCTCCTGTGCTCGATATACACCTTGTTATCACTCGTAACTTAATGCCCAACCACTTGGGCTGGACGGTAGAGCGACGGTAGAGCTTCATGCAGGTCGGCGTTCAATCACTCGACCGTCCATAAGTGGTTGGGCACTATTTCTTCCCCCCCCTCCCCCTTCCCCCCCGTTCCATTTCAAAGCCGTATCCTGACCCCCTTCCAAGGGCTATATAGTCGTGATGATTTGGCGCTTTAAGTTCTTCTAAGGAGGTTGTAATGGGTTTAATGACCCATTATGTAATGGGTTTAATGACCCATTATGTAATGGGTTTAAGGACCCATTTAGTAATGGGTTTAAGGACCCATTATGTAATGGGTTTAATGACCCATTATGTAATGGGTTTAAGGACCCATTATGTAATGGGTTTAATGACCTATTATGCAATGGGTTTAATGACCCATTATGCAATGGGTTTAATGACCTATTATGCAATGGGTTTAATGACCCATTTAGTAATGGGTTTAATGACCCATTTAGTAATGGGTTTAATGACCCATTTAGTAATGGGTTTAAGGACCCATTATGTAATGGGATTAATGACCCATTATGTAATGGGTTTAAGGACCCATTATGTAATGGGTTTAATGACCTATTATGCAATGGGTTTAATGACCCATTATGCAATGGGTTTAATGACCTATTATGCAATGGGTTTAATGACCCATTTAGTAATGGGTTTAAGGACCCATTATGTAATGGGTTTAATGACCCATTATGTAATGGGTTTAATGACCCATTATGTAATGGGTTTAATGGCCCATTATGTAATGGGTTTAAGGACCCATTATGTAATGGGTTTAAGGACCCATTATGTAATGGGTTTAAGGACCCATTATGTAATGGGTTTAAGGACCCATTATGTAATGGGTTTAATGACCCATTATGCAATGGGTTTAATGACCCATTATGTAATGGGTTTAAGGACCCATTATGTAATGGGTTTAAGGACCCATTATGTAATGGGTTTAAGGACCCATTATGTAATGGGTTTAATGACCCATTATGCAATGGGTTTAAGGACCCATTATGTAATGGGTTTAAGGACCCATTATGTAATGGGTTTAAAGACCCATTATGTAATGGGTTTAAGGACCCATTATGTAATGGGTTTAAGGACCCATTATGTAATGGGTTTAAGGACCCATTATGTAATGGGTTTAATGACCCATTATGCAATGGGTTTAATGACCCATTTAGTAATGGGTTTAATGACCCATTATGTAATGGGTTTAATGACCCATTATGTAATGGGTTTAAGGACCCATTATGTAATGGGTTTAAGGACCCATTATGTAATGGGTTTAAGGACCCATTATGTAATGGGTTTAAGGACCCATTATGTAATGGGTTTAATGACCTATTATGCAATGGGTTTAATGACCCATTTAGTAATGGGTTTAAGGACCCATTATGTAATGGTTTTAAGGACCCATTATGCAATGGGTTTAAAGACCCATTATGCAATGGGTTTAAAGACCCATTATGCAATGGGTTTAATGACCCATTATGCAATGGGTTTAAAGACCCATTATGCAATGGGTTTAAAGACCCATTATGCAATGGGTTTAATGACCCATTATGTAATGGGTTTAATGGTTGTAATGACCAGCAGCAAGAGTGAGACAACTACAGACAGGATGGAGAACAAGGAACAGCAGCAGAACATCTGGAGAACAATGAGCTAAAGAGATGGAGGAGGAAGAGAAGAACTTTCTCTTCTTCAGAAGAAGAAGAGAAACGTGAGGGAACAGAAGAGACAAGAAGAACGAGGAAAATGGAACACGTGCTAGAAGGTGAGGAGGAGAACAAGGAGGAACCGGAGTTGTGTAAGGAGAAAGAGCAGTGGGAATATATACATCATATCCGATACATTAATACAATTTGATAATAAATTGGTGAAAAAAATCAATACAATCTTAACTGATTGCGTTGATAGAGGTGTCAAGTTTATAATGACACTAAACGCCTTATAATGTCCTATAATGTTCGCAAAGTTATGGTGATATGATGACAAAACTTCATATAGACTTGTATAATATGATATGATATAGACCCTTGGAGATATATTGCGTTTAGAAATTCTTATTGTGTGATATAAAATGATTTTATATTTTTTGGTTAAAAGTCTCTGGATTTGGTCCAGGAAGGTGAAGGTTTTTTTCAGAGGGTGAGAGGCACTTCGCTTCATATATGAGCACTGAAGTGGGTGAGCTTTTTGGAGTGTGTGTGCAGGAGATGAGTGCGAGTGTGAGAGGCTTGAGTCTGAAGGAAGTGTGTCGAGTGTTTTAGTTTGTGCATGACATTCTTTTTAGACCCCTTGTAACGAAAGGAAATATATAGTTAACTCCCGTCTGTAAGTTTAATCAGATATGTGGTGGGGTTATGGAGTTGTCCCTTGTGGTCCCATCTGTTCTTGAATGGGTCCCATCTGTTTTCGAATGGGTCCCATCTATACTGGTGGATGCAGCAGTAGCGACAATGTCAGTACGGAAAGTGAAGGTGGATAAGTCACTTTAGGTGACCTAGCAGTAAATAGGTACTCGGGAGTTAGTCAGCTGTCACGGGCTGCTTCCTGGGGGTGGAGGCCTGGTCGAGGACCGGGCCGCGGGGACACTAAAAAGCCCCGAAATCATCTCAAGATAACCTCAAGATAGGTGGTCACTTAGTATTAAACCTTACTGACAATTCCGAGGATGGGCTAGGGAATTGTGTAGAAGCCTGGTTTGCGTCTCAGAGAGGCTGCAGGGGTCCAATTAAGGTCAGTAGAACACACTTTAGAGTACAGTGTCATGTACTCTAAAGAGAGCATGAAAGATTGTCTTAAATTGTGTAGGGCCTCGCGGCTCTCATTATTTGTGTTTGGCTGTAGAATGGTCCAAAGGCACTTCCTGTTCTGTGAGTAATGGCTGTTAAGACGCTCTAATAGCTAATTTTTAACTTCCTTTCCGCATAATTGCTCTCGCGTCCGCCCAATATCACACAGAAAGTTTTGTTAATGTTAAGATAAAGTCTTTTCGCTAAAAAATGTTTTTTTTTAATTTGTGTAATTCAGGATTTAATATATTGTTGAGGATGTCAAAGTCAGAAGTCGTGTCGTCACAAACTGTACAGTTTTAGCAGCTGTCGAAGCTTTGTAAATGTCATTTATGTACAGCAGAAAGAGGATAGCATATGCTATCCTGCATATTCTAAGAGGATAGCATGGTCCTAGCATATTCCACCGGGGACACTCCGGTGGTACTAGGTAGTTTAGTTGCTACAATTCCCTTACTGCAGGACACAAAGTGTATTTTGACCTTTAAGCAGCTCCCAAACCATTTTGGGACGTTATTAATCCCGTATGTAGTGAGCATTGTATTGCAGACGATGAGTCACAATAACGTGGCTGAAATATGTTGACCAGACCACACACTAGAAAGTGAAGGGATGACGACGTTTCGGTCCGTCCTGGACCATTTTCAAGTTTTCCAGTGATGGGTTCAGAGAGGCAGATGAGCTTCATCTCTAGCTTAGAGTCGAAGCTCTACATTGTTTAATAGTCTGTCAAGTCGTTCTCTACTTTGGTAACATTATATTTCCACTAACAGCAAACTACCAACTTGTTTGTGTTGGCCTCAGGTGTCCAAGATCTGATACGGTGGTAATATACCTTGAAACACAGAGCGGTTGTACCATTGTACCACTATTTCGTACCATTCTACACATCCCAAGGAATACAAGTACTGAAGAATAACACTGAAAACCCTAAACACGTAGGTTCGAACCATCGTCACGGCCCTTGTGGATTTGTTCAACTGAAAACCCTCTACATTATCTTCCTCCAAACTACTGACTATGCCAGCTAAGACGGACCTAATTTACAAGCATATTATGTAGGAAAAACTATCATATTTAAATTGGTTTTGTGGGCAAAAAAACTTGTGATTTTTATGTATGTAAATGGTATATTTTATTTAAAATTTTAAAATTTGTTTTATTTGTAAAATTTTATGTATGTAAATGTCATGTATACTCGGTCGTCGGTGATACACGTGTCATATCACACGGTAAATACAGAACTTTGTACCTGATTATGTGATACGTTGAGGTCTGAATATTTTGTGATTGTCTTTGTAATATCCTCTATATAGTCACTGGTTATTTTGAAGTTATCTTGAGATGATTTCGGGGCTTTAGTGTCCCCGCGGCCCGGTCCTCGACCAAGCCTCCACCCCCAGGAAGCAGCCCGTGACAGCTGACTAACACCCAGGTACCTATTTTACTGCTAGGTAACAGGGCATTCAGGGTGAAAGAAACTTTGCCCATTTGTTTCTGCCTCGTGCGGGAATCGAACCCGCGCCACAGAATTACGAGTCCTGCGCGCTATCCACCAGGCTACGAGGCCCTTTATTATTCTGGTACTTGCATTAATCGTACCACTTTGAGAGTAGCCTAAGTGTCCCTATTGCGTGTATTCTCCACGTCAGGTGACAAAGATACCTGTGTTGCACAGACCGTGTTCACGTTGGAACAGAGAACCTAGCCTGTTGCACAGTCCGTGTCTACTATGCAACAGGGAACCTTGCGTGTTCCACAGACCGTGTCTACTATGCAACAGGGAACCTTGCGTGTTCCACAGACCGTGTCTACTATGCAACAGAGAACCTAGCGTGATGCACAGTCCGTGCCTACGATGGAATAGAGAACCTAGCGTGATGCACAGTCCGTGCCTACGATGGAATAGAGAACCTAGCGTGATGCACAGTCCGTGTCTACGATGCAACAGAGAACCTAGCGTGATGCACAGTGCGTATCTACGATGCAACAGAGACCTAGCGTGTTGCACAGTGTCTACGATGCAACAGAGACCTAGCGTGTTGCACAGTCCGTGTCTACGATGCAACAGATATCTAGCGTGTTGCACAGTCCGTGTCTACGATGCAACAGAGACCTAGCGTGTTGTACAGACCGTGTTCACGTTGGAACAGAAAACCTAGCCTGTTGCACAGTCCGTGTCTACTATGCAACAGGGAACCTTGCGTGTTCCACAGACCGTGTCTACTATGCAACAGAGAACCTAGCGTGATGCACAGTCCGTGCCTACGATGGAATAGAGAACCTAGCGTGATGCACAGTCCGTGCCTACGATGGAATAAAGAACCTAGCGTGATGCACAGTCCGTGCCTACGATGGAATAGAGAACCTAGCGTGATGCACAGTCCGTGTCTACGATGCAACAGAGAACCTAGCGTGATGCACAGTGCGTATCTACGATGCAACAGAGACCTAGCGTGTTGCACAGACAGTGTCTACGATGCAACAGAGACCTAGCGTGTTGCACAGTCCGTGTCTACGATGCAACAGAGACCTAGCGTGTTGTACAGACCGTGTTCACGTTGCAACAGAGAACCTAGCGTGTTGCACAGTCCGTGTCTACGATGCAACAGATACGTAGCGTGTTGCACAGACCGTGTCTACGATGCAACAGAGAAACCTAGCGTGTTCCACAGACCGTGTCTACGATGCAACAGATACGTAGCGTGTTCCACAGACCGTGTCTACGATGAAACAGAGAAAACTAGCGTGTTCCACAGACCGTGTCTACGATGCAACAGATACGTAGCGTGTTCCACAGACCGTGTCTACGATGCAACAGAGACCTAGCGTGATGCACAGACCGTGTCTACGATGCAACAGAGAACCTAGCCTGTTGCACAGACCGTGTCTACGATGCAACAGAGAACCTAGCCTGTTGCACAGACCGTGTCTACGTCACATCAGAGGCCGCGCATGCGCACAGGTGGCGTTCCCAAGGAGGGCTCTTCCTCAACTCAAGTAGGATATTTATCTTCGTCATTTGAGAAGTTGTTTCTGACGCAGGTGCGACCGCTTAGAGTCCACACTCAATTGTTCTGTTGCTTTGTCCACTAGCCTGTGAAGGACTCCCCCATCGGAGAGGCTTGAGGAGCTGGTGATGTATTTGGTCAAGAGCCACTTAGCTGTGTTCAGGTGAGGTCTTATTGACCTATGAAAGGTCAATAAGACCTCTTATATCCCTCTAGTGCCTGGCATATATTAGTATTGTAGTTTAAATAATAGGTAGAATACTAATTATTATTATTATCATATTCAGAATTATAAGCTGTAATAAATAGAGTGAGATTATATGTAAGGTGTTGCAAGCTTGGCGGGAATGAACAGGTGTAGAGTGGAATACATCACACATGTATTCAGTGTCTCTAATGTATTCAGCGTCTCAAATGTATTCAGCGTCTCAAATGTATTCAGCGTCTCTAATGTATTCAGCGTCTCTAATGTATTCAGCGTCTCTAATGTATTCAGCGTCTCTAATGTATTCAGCGTCTCTAATGTATTCAGCGTCTCTAATGTATTCAGCGTCTCTAATGTATTCAGCGTCTCTAATGTATCAGTGTCTCAAATGTATCAGTGTCTCAAATGTATCAGTGTCTCAAATGTATCAGTGTCTCAAATGTATCAGTGTCTCAAATGTATTCAGCGTCTCAAATGTATCAGTGTCTCAAATGTATCAGTGTCTCAAATGTATCAGTATCTCAAATGTATCAGTGTCTCAAATGTATTCAGTATCTCAAATGTATCAGTGTCTCAATGTATTCAGCGTCTCAATGTATCAGTGTCTCAAATGTATTCAGCGTCTCAAATGTATCAGTGTCTCAAATGTATCAGTGTCTCAAATGTATTCAGTATCTCAAATGTATCAGTGTCTCAAATGTATTCAGTATCTCAAATGTATCAGTGTCTCAAATGTATTCAGTATCTCAAATGTATCAGTGTCTCAAATGTATTCAGTATCTCAAATGTATCAGTGTCTCAAATGTATTCAGTATCTCAAATGTATCAGGGTCTCAAATGTATCAGTATCTCAAAATGTAACAGTGTCTCAAATGTATTCAGTATCTCAAATGTATCAGTGTCTCAAATGTATCAGTATCTCAAATGTATCAGTGTCTCAAATGTATCAGTGTCTCAAATGTATCAGTGTCTCAAATGTATCAGTGTCTCAAATGTATCAGTGTCTCAAATGTATCAGTGTCTCAAATGTATCAGTGTCTCTGGAGATCAGTGTCTCTCTATTTAATATTCCCTTATATTCTTCTAGTTCATTTTTCTCTGTTATTCTGTTCCTTTACCTTTAATTAACTAGAGTGTTTGTATATTATGTCTCTCTTCTCCTCCTCCCTTTTACCTCCACTTCTCTTCCCCTCTCATTATCCACTCATATGTTTCCCTTTCTCTCATTCTCTTTATAAAAGTCCTATGAAGCGGTCCTGTCTGACTCTCTCTCCTCTCTTTCATCTTTCTCACACACACACACACACACACACACACACACACACACACACACACACACACACACACACACACACACACACACACACACATATATGCGTGTATACCACATATGTCAGACCAATCCTGGAGTATGCGGCTCCAGCATGGAGTCCATATCTAGTCAAGGATAAGACTAAACTGGAAAAGGTTCAAAGGTTTGCCACCAGACTAGTACCCGAGCTGAGAGGTATGAACTACGAGGAGAGGCTACGGGAATTAAACCTCACTTCGCTGGAAGACAGAAGAGTTAGGGGGGGGACATGATCACCACATTCAAGATTCTGAAGGGAATTGATAGGGTAGATAAAGACAGTCTATTTAACACAAGGGGAACACGCACAAGGGGACACAGGTGGAAACTGAGCGCCCAAATGAGCCACATTACAAAGAACTTTTTTAGTGTCAGAGTGGTTGACAAATGGAATTCACTAGGAAGTGATGTCGTGGAGGCTGACTCGATACACAGTTTCAAATGTAGATATGATAGAGCCCAGTAGGCTCAGGAACCTGTACACGAGTTGATTGACAGTTGAGGCGCGGGACCAAAGAGCCAGAGCTCAACCACCGCAAGCACAACTAGACGAGTACAACTAGGCGAGTACACACACACACACACACACACGCGTGCATACACCCAGCTAAAGTAGTTGGAAGACCACTATGTAGTCCCGATATACAAAAAGGGCGACAGACAAGAGACACTAAACTACAGGCCAGTTTCCATGCAAGGTGATGGAGAAGATGTGAGGAACGGGCTCGTAGACCATCTGGGGGTAAAGAGCTTAGTAACACACATCTCTGAACCAGCATTGGTTCAGAGATGGTAACTCGTGTCTCACAGACTTAATAAAATTCTATGACCAGGCAACAAAAATTAGGCAAGAAAGAGAAGGGTGGGCAGACTGCATTTTCTGATACATGAATAAAAAAAATAGACATTTACTTGCATAACTAAACACCTGTAGATGCTTAGTTAGCATGGTATAGCAGTTTAGTTACCACAGTATAGCAGCTAAGTTACCACAGTATAGCAGCTTAGTTACCACAGTATAGCAGCTTAGCTACCACAGTATAACAGCTTAGTTACCACAGTATAACAGCTAAGTTACCACAGTATAGCAGCTTAGCTACCACAGTATAGCAGCTAAGTTACCACAGTATAGCAGCTTAGCTACCACAGTATAACAGCTTAGTTACCACAGTATAGCAGCTAAGTTACCACAGT
>NW_025561765.1:0-75101 GCF_020424385.1 Procambarus clarkii | reverse complement strand
AAAAACAATTTATAATTAAACCTTTGTGTTTGGATTTTTTGAGTAAAAGTTTCTCAAAGGCTCTCCTGCACCATTCTCAATGCAAATCATTCCCACACCTATGGGAAGAGATAGGCGAACGTTGTGTAGATGATTTGTGTTTGCTGGGTTAAGCCTCTGCAACACTCTTTTCAGCCTCTGCATCACTCTCCTAAGCCTCTGCATCACTCTCTTCGGCCTCTGCATCACTCTCTTAAGCCTCTGCTTCCCACTCTTGATCCTATGCATCACTCTCTTGAGCCTCTGCATCACTCTCATGATCCTCTGCATCACTCTCTTTAGCCTCTGTATCACTCTCCTGAGCCTCTACATCACTCTATTGAGCCTCTGCATTACTCTCTTGAGCCTCTGCATCACTCTCTTGAGCCTCTGCATCACTCTCATGATCCTCTGCATCACTCTCTTTAGCCTCTGTATCACTCTCCTGAGCCTCTACATCACTCTATTGAGCCTCTGCATTACTCTCTTGAGCCTCTGCATCATTCTCTTGAGCCTCTGCATCCGTCTCTTAAGCCTCTACATCATTCTCTTGAGCCCCTGCATTACTCTCTTGAGCCTCTGCATCACTCTCTTGAGCCTCTGCATCCCTCTCTGGAGGCTCAGTATCCCTCTCTTGAGCCTCTGCAGCACTCTCTTCAGCCTCTGCATCATTCTCTTGAGCCTCTGCCTCCCTCTCTTAAGCCTCTGCATCCCTCTCTTGATCCTCTGCATCACTCTCTTGAGTCTCTGCATCATTCTCTTGAGCCTCTGCATTCCTCTCTTAAGCCTCTACATCATTCTCTTGAGCCTCTGCATCACTCTCTTGAGCCTCTGCATCACTCTCTTAAGCCTCTGCCTTTCTCTCTTGAGCCTCTGCATCATTCTCTTGAGCCTCTGCATCCCTCTTATAAGCCTCTGCATCACTCTCTTGAGCCTCTACATCCCTCTATTAAGCCTCTGCATCACTCTCTTGAGCCTCTGCATCCCTCTCTTGAGCCACTGCATCACTCTCTTGAGCCTCTGCATCACTCTCTTGAACCTCTGCATCAATCTCTTGAGCCTCTGCATCACTCTCATGATCCTCTGCATCACTCTCTTAAGCCTCTGCATCACTCTCTTGAGCCTCTGCATCCCTCTCTTGAGCCACTGCATCACTCTCTTGAGCCTCTGCATCACTCTCTTGAACCTCTGCATCAGTCTCTTGAGCCTCTGCATCCCTCTCTTGAGCCTCTGCATCATTCTCATAAGCCTCTGCATCACTCTCTTGAGCCTCTGCATCACTCTCTTGAGCCTCTACATCCCTCTCTTGAGCCTCTGCATCACTCTCTTGAGCCTCGGCATCCCTCTCTTAAGCCTATGCATCACTCTCTTGAGCCTCTGCAACACTCTCTTAAGCCTCTGCAGCCCTCTCTTAAGCCTCTGCATCACTCTCTTGAGCCTCTGCATCACTCTCTTGAGCCTCTGCATCACTCTCTTGACCCTCTGCATCCCTCTCTGGAGCCTCTGCATCCCTCTCTTGAGCCTTTGCATCCCTCTCTTAATCCTCTGCATCACTCTCGTAAGCCTCTGCATCCCTCTCTTCATCCTCTACATCACTCTCGCAAGCCTCTGCATCACTCTCTTGAGCCTCTGCATAACTCTCTTGAGTGTCTGCGTCACTCTCCTGAGCCTCTGAATCCCTCTCGTGAGCCTCTGCATCACTTTATCGAGCTTCTGCATCACTCTCGTAATCCTCTGCATCACTCTCTTTAGCTTTTGCATCACTCTCTTAAGCCTCTTCATCACTCTCTAGAGCCTCTGCATCTCTCACTTCAGCCTCTGCATCACTCTCTTAAGCCTCTGCTTCCCCTCTCTTCATCCTCTGCATCATTCTCTTGAGCCTCTGTATTGCTCTCTTGATCCTCTGCATCACTCTCTTGAGCCTCTGCATCACTCTCTTGAGCCTCTGCATCACTCTCTTGAGCCTCTGCATCACTCTCTTGAGCCTCTGCATCACTCTCTTAAGCCTCTGCATCCCTCTCTTCATCCTCTGCATCAATCTCTTGAGCCTCTGCATCATTCTTTTGAGCCTCTGCATCACAATCTGGAGTCTCTGCATCACTCGCTTGAGCATCTGCATCCCTCTCTGGAGCCTTTGCATACCTCTCTTGAGCCTCTGCATCCCTCTCTTAAGCCTTTCCATCACTCACTTAAGCCTCTGCATCACTCTCGTAAGCCTCTGAATCACTCTCTTGAGACTCTGCATCCCTCTCTTGAGCCTCCGCATCACTCTCTTCAGCCTCTGCATCCCTCTCTTGAGCCTCTGCATCATTCTCCTAAGCCTCTGCATCACTCTCCTGAGCCTCTGCGTCACTCACTTTTGCCTCTGCATCACTCTCTCTGGCCTCAGCATCACTCTTTTGAGCCTCTGCATCTCCCTCTCGAGCCTCTGCATCACTCTCTTGAGCCTCTGCATCACTGTCTTGAGCCTCTGCATCGCTCTCTTGAGCCTCTGCATCACTCTCTTCAGCGTCTGCATCACTCTCTTAAGCCTCTGCATCCCTCTCTTGATCCTCTGCATCACTCGCTGGAGCCTCTGCATAACTCTCTTGAGCCTCTGCATCTCTCTCTTGAGCCTCTGCATCCCTCTCTTGAGCCTCTGTAACACTCTCTTCAACCTCTGCATCACTCTCTTTATCCTCTGCACCCCTCTCTTAAGCCTCTGCATCCCTCACTTGAGCCTCTGCATAATTCTCCTGAGTCTCTGAATCTCTCTCTTGAGCCTCTGAATCCCTCTCTTGAGTTTCTGCATCACTCTCTTCATCCTCTGTATCCCTCTCCTATGCCTCTGCATCACTCTGCATCCCTCTCTTGAGCCTTTGCATCACTCTCTTTAGCCTCTGCATCCCTCTCTTGAACCACTGCATCATTCTCGTAAGCCTCTGCATCACTCTCTTGAGCCTTTGCACAACTCTCTTGAGTGTCTGCATCACTCTCTTGAGCCTCTGAATCCCTCTCTTGAGCCTCTGCATCACTCTCTCGAGCCTCTGCATCACCCTCTGAGCCTCTGAATCCCTCTCTTGAGCCTCTGCATCACTCTCTTGAGCCTCTGCATCACTTCCCTTCAGCCTCTGCATCACTCTCTTGATCCTCTGCATCACTCTCTTGATCCTCTGCATCACTCTCTTGAGCCTCTGCATCCCTCTCTTGAGCCTCTGCATCCCTCTCTTGAGCCTCTGCATCACTCTCTTGAGCCTCTGCATCTCCCTCTTAAGCCTCTGCATCCCTCTTTTCAGCCTCTGCATCACTCTCTTAAGCCTCTGCATCCCTCTCTTGAGCCTCTGCATCACTCTCTTGAATTCCTGAATCCCTCTCATGAGCCTTTGCATCCCTCTCCTGAGCCTTTGCATCACTCTCTTAAGCGTCTGCATCCCTTTCTTCAGCCTCTGCGTCACTCTCTTAACCCTCTGAATCCCTCTCTTGAGCCTGTGCATCATTCTCTCGAGCCTCTGCATCACTCTCTTGAGCCTCTGAATCCCTCTCTTGAGCCTCTGCATCACTCTCTCGAGCCTCTGCATCACTCTCTTGAGCCTCTGCATCACTCTCTTGAGCCTCTGCATCACTCTCTAGAGCCTCTGCATCACTCTCTTCAGCCTCTGCATCACTCTCTTAAGCCTCTGCTTCCCTCTCTTGATCCTCTGCATCACTCTCTTGAGCCTCTGCATCACTCTCTTGATCGTCTGCATCACTCTCTTTAGCCTCTACATCACTCTCTTGAGCCTCTGCATCACTCTCTTGAGCCTCTGCATCACTCTCTTGAGCCTCTGCATCACTCTCTTTATCGTCTGCATCATTCTCCTAAGCCTCTGCATCACTCTCCTGAGCCTCTGCATCACTCTCTTTAGCCTCTGCATCACTCTCTTTAGCCTCTGCATCACTCTCTTGAGCCTCTGCATCACACTCTTGAGCCTCTGCATCACTCTCTTGAGCCTCTGCATCACTCTCTTGAGCCTCTGCATCAATCTCTTGAGCCTCTGCATCACTCTCTTGAGCCACTGCATCACACTCTTGAGCCTCTGCATCGCTCTCTTGAGCCTCTGCATCACTCTCTTGAGCCTCTGCATCACTCTCTTGAGCCTCTGCATCTCTCTCTTGAGCCTCTGCATCACTCTCTTAAGCCTCTGTAACTCTCTCTTCAGCGTCTGCATCACTCTCTTTATCCTCTGCACCCCTCTCTTAAGCCTCTGCATCCCTCGCTTGAGCCTCTGCATAACTCTCCTGAGTCTCTGAATCTCTCTCTTGAGCCTCTGAATCCCTCTCTTGAGTTTCTGCATCACTCTCTTCATCCTCTGTATCCCTCTCCTATTCCTCTGCATCACTCTGCATCCCACTCTTGAGCCTCTGCATCACTCTCTTAAGCCTCTGTAACTCTCTCTTCAGCGTCTGCATCACTCTCTTTATCCTCTGCACCCCTCTCTTAAGCCTCTGCATCCCTCGCTTGAGCCTCTGCATAACTCTCCTGAGTCTCTGAATCTCTCTCTTTAGCCTCTGAATCCCTATCTTGAGCCTCTGCATCACTCTCTCGAGCCTCTGCATCACCCTCTTGAGCCTCTGAATCCCTCTCTTGAGCCTCTGCATCACTCTCTAGAGCCTCTGCATCACTTTCTTCAGCCTCTGCATCACTCTCTTGATCCTCTGCATCACACTCCTGATCCCCTGCATCACTCTCTTGAGCCTCTGCATCCCTCTCTTGAGCCTCTGCATCCCTCTCTTGAGCCTCTGCATCACTCTCTTGAGCCTCTGCATCACCCTCTTAAGCCTCTGCATCCCTTTCTTGAGCGTCTGCATCACTCTCTTGAATTCCTGAATCCCTCTCATGAGCCTTTGCATCCCTCTCCTGAGCCTTTGCATCACTTTCTTAAGCCTCTGCATCCCTTTCTTGAGCCTCTGCGTCACTCTCTTCAGCGTCTGCATCACTCTCTTAAGCCTCAGCATCCCTCTCTTGATTCTCTACATCACTCGCATGAGCCTCTGCAAAACTCTCTTGAGCCTCTGCATTACTCTTTTCAGCCTCTGCATCCCTCTCTTCAGCCTCTGCAACACTCTCTTCAGCCTCTGCATCACTCTCTTTAGCCTCTGCACCCCTCTCCTAAGCCTCTGCATCCCTCGCTTGAGCCTCTGCATAACTCTCTTGAGTCTCTGAATCTCTCTCTTGAGCATCTGCATCCCTCTCTTGAGTCTCTGCATCACTCTCTTCATCCTCTGTATCCCTCTCCTATGCATCTGCATCACTCTGCATCCCCCTCTCTTGAGCCTTTGCATCACTCTCTTAAGCCTATGCATCCCTTTCTTGAACCACTGCATCATTCTCGTAAGCCTTTGCATCACTCTCTTGAGCCTCTGCATAACTCTCTTGAGTGTCTGCATCACTCTCTTAAGCCTCTGAATCCCTCTCTTGAACCTGTGCATCACTCTCTCGAGCCTCTGCATCACCCTCTTGAGCCTCTGAATCCCTCTCTTGAGCCTCTGCATCACTCTCTCGAGCCTCCGCATCACTCTCGTGAGCCTCTGCATCACTCTCTTAAGCCTCTGCTTCCCTCTCTTGATCCTCTTCATCACTATCTTGATCCTCTGCATCACTCTCTTTATCGTCTGCATCACTCTCTTTAGCCTCTACATCACTCTCTTGAGCCTCTGCATCACTCTCTTGAGCCTCTGCATCACTCTCTTGATCCTCTTCATCACTCTCTTGAGCTTCTGCAGCATTCTCTTGAGCCTCTGCATCCCTCTCTTAAGCCTCTACATCATTCTCTTGAGCCTCTGCATCACTCTCTTGAGCCTCTGCATCAATCTCTTAAACCGCTGCCTTTCTCTCTTGAACCTCTGCATCCCTCTCTTGAGCCTCTGCATCATTCTCTTGGGCCTCTGAATCCCTCTCCTAAGCCTCTGCATCACTCTCTTGAGCCTCTGCATCCGTCTATTAAACGTCTGCGTCTGTTTTGAGCCTATGCATCTCTCTCCTGGGCCTCTGCATCACTCTCTTAAGCCTCTGCAACACTCTTTTCAGCCTCTGCATCACTCTCCTAAGCCTCTGCATCACTCTCTTCGGCCTCTGCATCACTCTCTTAAGCCTCTGCTTCCCTCTCTTGATCCTCTGCATCACTCTCTTGAGCCTCTGCATCACTCTCATGATCCTCTGCATCACTCTCTTTAGCCTCTGTATCTCTCTCTTGAGCCTCTACATCACTCTCTTGAGCCTCTACATTACTCTCTTGAGCCTCTGCATCACTCTCTTTAGCCTCTGCATCCCTCTCATAATCCTCTGCATCACTCTCTTGAGCCTCTGCATCATTCTCTTGAGCCTCTGCATCCGTCTCTTAAGCCTCTACATCATTCTCTTGAGCCTCTGCATTACTCTTTTGAGCCTCTGCATCACTCTCTTAAGCCTCTGCATCTCTCTCTTGAGCCTCTGCATCACTCTCTTGAGCCTCTGCATCCCTCTCTGGAGGCTCAGTATCCCTCTCCTGAGACTCTGCAGCACTCTCTTCAGCCTCTGCATCATTCTCTTGAGCCTCTGCATCCCTCTCTTAAGCCTCTGCATACCTCTCTTGATCCTCTGCATCACTCTCTTGAGTCTCTGCATCATTCTCTTGAGCCTCTGCATTCCTCTCTTAAGCCTCTACATCATTCTCTTGAGCCTCTGCATCACTCTCTTGAGCCTCTGCATCACTCTCTTAAGCCTCTGCCTTTCTCTCTTGAGCCTCTGCATCACTCTCTTGAGCCTCTGCATCCCTCTCTGGAGCCTTAGCTTCCTTCTCTTGAGCCTCTGCATCACTCTCTTGAGCCTCTGCATCACTCTCTTAAGCCTCTGCCTTTCTCTCTTGAGCCTCTGCATCACTCTCTTGAGCCTCTGCATCCCTCTCTTGAGCCTCTGCATCACTCTCTTGAGCCTCTGCATCACTCTCTTGAGCCTCTGCATCACTCTCTTGAGCCTCTGCATCACTCTCTTGATCCTCTGCATCACTCTCTTAAGCCTCTGCATCCCTCTCTTGAGCCTCTGCATCATTCTCATAAGCCTCTGCATCACTCTCTTTAGCCTCTACATCACTCTCTTGAGCCTCTGCATCACTCTCTTGAGCCTCTGCATCACTCTCTTGATCCTCTGCATCACTCTCTTGAGCTTCTGCATCATTCTCTTGAGCCTCTGCATCCCTCTCTTAAGCCTCTACATCATTCTCTTGAGCCTCTGCATCACTCTCTTGAGCCTCTGCATCAATCTCTTAAACCGCTGCCTTTCTCTCTTGATTCTCTGCATCCCTCTCTTGAGCCTCTGCATCATTCTCTTGGGCCTCTGAATCCCTCTCCTTAGCCTCTGCATCACTCTCTTGAGCCTCTGCATCCGTCTATTAAACGTCTGCGTCTGTTTTGAGCCTATGCATCTCTCTCCTGGGCCTCTGCGTCACTCTCTTAAGCCTCTGCAACACTCTTTTCAGCCTCTGCATCACTCTCCTAAGCCTCTGCATCACTCTCTTCGGCCTCTGCATCACTCTCTTAGGCCTCTGCATCACTCTCTTAAGCCTCTGCTTCCCTCTCTTGATCCTCTGCATCACTCTCTTGAGCCTCTGCATCACTCTCATGATCCTCTGCATCACTCTCTTTAGCCTCTGTATCTCTCTCTTGAGCCTCTACATCACTCTCTTGAGCCTCTACATTACTCTCTTGAGCCTCTGCATCACTCTCTTTAGCCTCTGCATCCCTCTCATAATCCTCTGCATCACTCTCTTGAGCCTCTGCATCGTTCTCTTGAGCCTCTGCATCCGTCTCTTAAGCCTCTACATCATTCTCTTGAGCCTCTGCATTACTCTTTTGAGCCTCTGCATCACTCTCTTAAGCCTCTGCATCTCTCTCTTGAGCCTCTGCATCCCTCTCTGGAGGCTCAGTATCCCTCTCCTGAGACTCTGCAGCACTCTCTTCAGCCTCTGCATCATTCTCTTGAGCCTCTGCATCCCTCTCTTAAGCCTCTGCATACCTCTCTTGATCCTCTGCATCACTCTCTTGAGTCTCTGCATCATTCTCTTGAGCCTCTGCATTCCTCTCTTAAGCCTCTACATCATTCTCTTGAGCCTCTGCATCACTCTCTTGAGCCTCTGCATCACTCTCTTAAGCCTCTGCCTTTCTCTCTTGAGCCTCTGCATCACTCTCTTGAGCCTCTGCATCCCTCTCTGGAGCCTTAGCTTCCTTCTCTTGAGCCTTTTGCAGCACTCTCTTGAGCCTCTGCATCATTCTCTTGAGCCTCTGCATCCCTCTCTTAAGCCTCTGCATCACTCTCTTGAGCCTCTGCATCCCTCTATTAAGCCTCTGCATCACTCTCTTGAGCCTCTGCATCCCTCTCTTGAGCCACTGCATCACTCTCATGAGCCTCTGCATCACTCTCTTGAACCTCTGCATCACTCTCTTGAGCCTCTGCATCACTCTCATGATCCTCTGCATCACTCTCTTAAGCCTCTGCATCCCTCTCTTGAGCCTCTGCATCATTCTCATAAGCCTCTGCATCACTCTCTTGAGCCTCTGCATCACTCTCTTGAGCCTCTACATCCCTCTCTTGAGCCTCTGCATCACTCACTTGAGCCTCGGCATCCCTCTCTTAAGCCTCTGCATCACTCTCTTGGGCCTCTGCAACACTCTCTTAAGCCTCTGCAGCCCTCTCTAAAGCCTCTGCAACACTCTCTTGAGCCTCTGCATCACTCTCTTGAGCCTCTGCATCACTCTCTTGAGCCTCTGCATCCCTCTCTTGAGCCTTTGCATCCCTCTCTTAATCCTCTGCATCACTCTCGTAAGCCTCTGCATCCCTCTCTTCATCCTCTACATCATCTCGCAAGCCTCTGCATCACTCTCTTGAGCCTCTGCATAACTCTCTTGAGTGTCTGCGTAACTCTCCTGAGCCTCTGAATCCCTCTCGTGAGCCTCTGCATCACTTTATTGAGCTTCTGCATCACTCTCGTGATCCTCTGCATCACTCTCTTGAGCTTTTGCATCACTCTCTTAAGCCTCTGCATCACTCTCTAGAGTCTCTGTTTCTCTCACTTCAGCCTCTGCATCACTCTCTTAAGCCTCTGCTTCCCCTCTCTTCATCCTCTGCATCATTCTCTTGAGCCTCTGTCTTGCTCTCTTGATCCTCTGCATCACTCTCTTGATCCTCTGCATCACTCTCTTGAGCCTCTGCATCACTCTCTTGAGCCTCTGCATCACTCTCTTGAGCCTCTGCATCACTCTCTTAAGCCTCTGCATCCCTCTCTTCATCCTCTGCATCAATCTCTTGAGCCTCTGCATCATTCTTTTGAGCCTCTGCATCACTCTCTGGAGTCTCTGCATCACTCGCTTGAGCCTCTGCATCCCTCTCTTGAGCCTCTGCATCACTCTCTTGAGCCTCTGCATCACTCTCTTGAGCCTCTGCATCACTCTCTTAAGCCTCTGCATCACTCTCGTAAGCCTCTGAATCACTCTCTTGAGACTCTGCATCCCTCCCTTGAGCCTCTGCATCACTCTCTTCAGCCTCTGCATCCCTCTCTTGAGCCTCTGCATCATTCTCCTAAGCCTCTGCATCACTCTCCTGAGCCTCTGCATCACTCACTTTAGCCTCTGCATCACTCTCTTTTGGCCTCTGCATCACTCTTTTGAGCCTCTGCATCACTCTCTTGAGCCTCTGCATCACTCTCTTGAGCCTCTGTATCACTCTCTTGAGCCTCTGCATCCCTCTCTTGAGCCTCTGCATCACTCTCTTGAGCCTCTGCATCACTCTCTTAAGCCTCTGAAACTCTCTCTTCAGCGTCTGCATCACTCTCTTAAGCCTCTGCATCCCTCTCTTTAGCCTCTGCATCACTCTCTGGAGCCTCTGCATAACTCTCTTGAGCCTCTGCATCTCTCTCTTGAGCCTCTGCATCCCTCTCTTGAGCCTCTGCAACACTCTCTTCAGCCTCTGCATCACTCTCTTTATCCTCTGCATCCCTCTCTTAAGCCTCTGCATCCCTCTCTTGAGCCTCTGCATAACTCTCCTGAGTCTCTGAATCTCTCTCTTGAGCCTCTGAATCCCTCTCTTGAGTTTCTGCATCACTCTCTTCATCCTCTGTATCCCTCTCCTATGTCTCTGCATCACTCTGCATCCCTCTCTTGAGCCTTTGCATCACTCTCTTTAGTCTCTGCATCCCTCTCTTGAACCACTGCATCATTCTCGTAAGCCTCTGCATCACTCTCTCAAGCCTCTGCACAACTCTCTTGAGTGTCTGCATCACTCTCTTTAGCCTCTGAATCCCTCTCTTGAGCCTCTGCATCACTCTCTCGAGCCTCTGCATCACCCTCCTGAGCCTCTGAATCCCTCTCTTGAGCCTCTGCATCACTCTCTAGAGCCTCTGCATCACTTTCTTCAGCCTCTGCATCACTCTCTTGATCCTCTGCATCACTCTCTTGAGCCTCTGCATCACTCTCTTGAGCCTCTGCATCCCTCTCTTGAGCCTCTGCATCCCTCTCTTGAGCCTCTGCATCACTCTCCTGAGCCTCTGCATCTCCCTCTTAAGCCTCTGCATCCCTTTTTTGAGCCTCTGCATCACTCTCTTAAGCCTCTGCATCCCTCTTCTTGAGCCTCTGCATCACTCTCTTGAATTCCTGAATCCCTCTCATGAGCCTCTGCATCCCTCTCCTGAGCCTCTGCATCACTCTCTTCAGCCTCTGCATCCCTCTCTTGAGCCTCTGCGTCACTCTCTTCAGCGTCTGCATCACTCTCTTAAGCCTCTGCATCCCTCTCTTGATTCTCTACATCACTCGCATGAGCCTCTGCAAAACTCTCTTGAGCCTGTGCATCACTCTCTTGAGCCTCTGCATCACACTCTTGAGCCTCTGCAAAACTCTCTTGAGCCTCTGCATCGATCTCTCTTTAGCCTCTGCACCCCACTCTTAAGCCTCTGCATCCCTCGCTTGAGCCTCTGCATAACTCTCTTGAGTCTCTGAATCTCTCTCTTGAGCCTCTGAATCCCTCTCTTGAGTCTCTGCATCATTCTCTTCAACCTCTGTATCCCTCTCCTATGCATCTGCATCACTCTGCATCCCCCTCTCTTGAGCCTTTGCATCACTCTCTTAAGCCTATGCATCCCTCTCTTGAACCACTGCATCATTCTCGCAAGCCTCTGCATCACTCTCTTGAGCCTCTGCATAACTCTCTTGAGTGTCTGCATCACTCTCTTAAGCCTCTGAATCCCTCTCTTGAGCCTCTGCATCACTCTCTCGAGCCTCTGCATCACCCTCCTGAGCCTCTGAATCCCTCTCTTGAGCCTCTGCATCACTCTCTAGAGCCTCTGCATCACTTTCTTCAGCCTCTGCATCACTCTCTTGATCCTCTGCATCACTCTCTTGATCCTCTGCATCACTCTCTTGAGCCTCTGCATCCCTCTCTTGAGCCTCTGCATCCCTCTCTTGAGCCTCTGCATCACTCTCCTGAGGATCTGCATCTCCCTCTTAAGCCTCTGCATCCCTTTTTTGAGCCTCTGCATCACTTTCTTAAGCCTCTGCATCCCCTTCTTGAGCGTCTGCATCACTCTCTTAAATTCCTGAATCCCTCTCATGAGCCTTTGCATCCCTCTCCTGAGCCTTTGCATCACTCTCTTAAGCGTCTGCATCCCTTTCTTGAGCCTCTGCGTCACTCTCTTCAGCGTCTGCATCACTCTCTTAAGCCTCTGCATCCCTCTCTTGATTCTCTACATCACTCGCATGAGCCTCTGCAAAACTCTCTTGAGCCTCTGCAATACTCTTTTGAGCCTCTGCATCCCTCTCTTGAGCCTCTGCAACACTCTCTTCAGCCTCTGCATCTCTCTCTTTAGCCTCTGCACCCCTCTCCTAAGCCTCTGCATCCCTCGCTTGAGCCTCTGCATAACTCTCTTGAGTCTCTAAATCTCTCTCTTGAGCATCTGAATCCCTCTCTTGAGTCTCTGCATCATTCTCTTCAACCTCTGTATCCCTCTCCTATGCATCTGCATCACTCTGCATCCCCTCTCTTGAGCCTTTGCATCACTCTCTTAAGCCTATGCATCCCTTTCTTGAACCACTGCATCATTCTCGCAAGCCTCTGCATCACTCTCTTGAGCCTCTGCATAACTCTCTTGAGTGTCTGCATCACTCTCTTAAGCCTCTGAATCCCTCTCTTGAGCCTCTGCATCACTCTCTCGAGCCTCTGCATCACTCTCTTGAGCCTCTGAATCCCTCTCTTGAGCCTCTGCATCACTCTCTCGAGCCTCTGCATCACTCTCTTGAGCCTCTGAATCCCTCTCTTGAGACTCTGCATCACTCTCTAGAGCCTCTGCATCACTCTCTTCAGCCTCTGCATCACTCTCTTAAGCATCTGCTTCCCTCTCTTGATCCTCTGCATCACTATCTTGAGCCTCTGCATCACTCTCTTTATCGTATGCATCACCCTCTTTAGCCTCTACATCCCTCTCTTGAGCCTCTGCATCACTCTTTCGAGCCTCTGCATCACTCTCTTGAGCCTCTGAATCCCTCTCTTGAGACTGCATCACTCTCTAGAGCCTCTGCATCACTCTCTTCAGCCTCTGCATCACTCTCTTAAGCATCTGCTTACCTCTCTTGATCCTCTGCATCACTCTCTTGAGCCTCTGCATCACTCTCTTGATCCTCTGCATCACTCTCTTTAGCCTCTGCATCACTCTCTTGAGCCTCTGCATCACTCTCTTGAGCCTCTGCGTCACTCCCTTTAGCCTCTGCATCACTCTCTTTGGCCTCTGCATCACTCTTTTGAGCCTCTGCATCACACTCTTGAGCCTCTGCATCACTCTCTTGAGCCTCTGCATCACTCTCTTGAGCCTCTGCATCGCTCTCTTGAGCCTCTGCATCACTCTCTTGAGCCTCTGCATCACTCTCTTAAGCCTCTGTAACTCTCTCTTCAGCGTCTGCATCACTCCCTTAAGCCTCTGCATCACTCTCTTAAGCCTCTGCATCCCTGTTTTGATCCTCTACATCACTCGCTTGAGCCTCTGCATAACTCTCTTGAGCCTCTGCATCTCTCTCTTGAGCCTCTGCATCCCTCTCTTGAGCCTCTGCAACACTCTCTTCAACCTCTGCATCACTCTCTTTATCCTCTGCACCCCTCTCTTAAGCCTCTGCATCCCTCGCTTGAGCCTCTGCATAACTCTCCTGAGTCTCTGCATCACTCTCTTCATCCTATGTATCCCTCTCCTATGCCTCTGCATCACTCTCTTGAGCCTCTGCATCACTCTCTTGATCCTCTGCATCACTCTCTTGAGCTTCTGCATCATTCTTCTTAGCCTCTGCATCCCTCTCTTAAGCCTCTACATCATTCTCTTGAGCCTCTGCATCACTCTCTTGAGCCTTTGCATCAATCTCTTAAACCGCTGCCTTTCTCTCTTGATCCTCTGCATCCCTCTCTTGAGCCTCTGCATCATTCTCTTGGGCCTCTGAATCCCTCTCCTAAGCCTCTGCATCACTCTCTTGAGCCTCTGCATCCGTCTATTAAACGTCTGCGTCTGTTTTGAGCCTATGCATCTCTCTCCTGGGCCTCTGCATCACTCTCTTAAGCCTCTGCAACACTCTTTTCAGCCTCTGCATCACTCTCCTAAGCCTCTGCATCACTCTCTTCGGCCTCTGCATCACTCTCTTAAGCCTCTGCTTCCCACTCTTGATCCTCTGCATCACTCTCTTGAGCCTCTGCATCACTCTCATGATCCTCTGCATCACTCTCTTTAGCCTCTGTATCACTCTCTTGAGCCTCTACATCACTCTCTTGAGCCTCTGCATTACTCTCTTGAGCCTCTGCATCACTCTCTTTAGCCTCTGCATCCCTCTCATAATCCTCTGCATCACTCTCTTGAGCCTCTGCATCATTCTCTTGAGCCTCTGCATCCGTCTCTTAAGCCTCTACATCATTCTCTTGAGCCCCTGCATTACTCTCTTGAGCCTCTGCATCACTCTCTTAAGCCTCTGCATCTCTCTCTTGAGCCTCTGCATCACTCTCTTGAGCCTCTGCATCCCTCTCTGGAGGCTCAGTATCCCTCTCTTGAGCCTCTGCAGCACTCTCTTCAGCCTCTGCATCATTCTCTTGAGCCTCTGCATCCCTCTCTTAAGCCTCTGCATCCCTCTCTTGATCCTCTGCATCACTCTCTTGAGTCTCTGCATCATTCTCTTGAGCCTCTGCATTCCTCTCTTAAGCCTCTACATCATTCTCTTGAGCCTCTGCATCACTCTCTTGAGCCTCTGCATCACTCTCTTAAGCCTCTGCCTTTCTCTCTTGAGCCTCTGCATCACTCTCTTGAGCCTCAGCTTCCTTCTCTTGAGCCTTTTGCAGCACTCTCTTGAGCCTCTGCATCATTCTCTTGAGCCTCTGCATCCCTCTCTTAAGCCTCTGCATCACTCTCTTGAGCCTCTGCATCCCTCTATTAAGCCTCTGCATCACTCTCTTGAGCCTCTGCATCCCTCTCTTGAGCCACTGCATCACTCTCTTGAGCCTCTGCATCACTCTCTTGAACCTCTGCATCACTCTCTTGAGCCTCTGCATCACTCTCATGATCCTCTGCATCACTCTCTTAAGCCTCTGCATCACTCTCTTGAGCCTCTGCATCCCTCTCTTGAGCCACTGCATCACTCTCTTGAGCCTCTGCATCACTCTCTTGAACCTCTGCATCACTCTCTTGAGCCTCTGCATCCCTCTCTTGAGCCTCTGCATCATTCTCATAAGCCTCTGCATCACTCTCTTGAGCCTCTGCATCACTCTCTTGAGCCTCTACATCCCTCTCTTGAGCCTCTGCATCACTCTCTTGAGCCTCTGCATCCCTCTCTTAAGCCTCTGCATCACTCTCTTGAGCCTCTGCAACACTCTCTTAAGCCTCTGCAGCCCTCTCTTAAGCCTCTGCATCACTCTCTTGAGCCTCTGCATCACTCTCTTGAGCCTCTGCATCACTCTCTTGACCCTCTGCATCCCTCTCTGGAGCCTCTGCATCCCTCTCTTGAGCCTTTGCATCCCTCTCTTAATCCTCTGCATCACTCTCGTAAGCCTCTGCATCCCTCTCTTCATCCTCTACATCACTCTCGCAAGCCTCTGCATCACTCTCTTGAGCCTCTGCATCCGTCTCTTAAGCCTCTGCATCACTCTCTTGAGCCTCTGCATCACTCTCTTGAGCCTCTGCATCACTCTCTTGAGCCTCTGCATCCCTCTCTTGAGCCTCTGCATCACTCTCTTGAGCCTCTGCATCACCTCTCTTAAGCCTCTGCATCCCTCTCTTGAGCCTCTGCATCACTCTCTTCAGCCTCTGCATCACTCTCTTGAGCCTCTGCATCCCTCTCTTAAGCCTCTGCATCCCTCTCTTGAGCCTCTGCATCACTCTCTTGAGCCTCTGCATCATTCTCTTGAGCCTCTGCATCCTCTCTTAAGCCTCTGCATCACTCTCTTGAGCCTCTGCATCACTCTCTTGAGCCTCTGCATCACTCTCTTAAGCCTCTGCATCACTCTCTTGAGCCTCTGCATCACTCTCTTGAGCCTCTGCATCCCTCTCTTAAGCCTCTGCATCACTCTCTTGAGCCTCTGCATCACTCTCTTGAGCCTCTGCATCCCTCTCTTGAGCCTCTGCATCATTCTCTAAGCCTCTGCATCACTCTCTTGAGCCTCTGCATCACTCTCTTGACCTCTGCATCCCTCTCTTGAGCCTCTGCATCACTCTCTTGAGCCTCTGCATCCCTCTCTTAAGCCTCTGCATCACTCTCTTGAGCCTCTGCAACACTCTCTTAAGCCTCTGCATCCCTCTCTTAAGCCTCTGCATCACTCTCTTGAGCCTCTGCATCACTCTCTTGAGCCTCTGCATCACTCTCTTGAGCCTCTGCATCCCTCTCTGGAGCCTCTGCATCCCTCTCTTGAGCCTCTGCATCCTCTCTTAAGCCTCTGCATCACTCTCGTGAGCCTCTGCATCCCTCTCTTCATCCTCTACATCACTCTCGCAAGCCTCTGCATCACTCTCTTGAGCCTCTGCATCACTCTCTTGAGCCTCTGCATCACTCTCCTGAGCCTCTGCATCCCTCTCTTGAGCCTCTGCATCACTCTGCATCACTCTCGTGAGCCTCTGCATCACTCTCTTGAGCTTCTGCATCACTCTCTTAAGCCTCTGCATCTCTCTAGCCTCTGCATCTCTCATCAGCCTCTCTTCTCTTAAGCCTCTGCTTCCCTCTCTTGATCCTCTGCATCACTCTCTTGAGCCTCTGCATCACTCTCTTGATCCTCTGCATCACTCTCTTGAGCCTCTGCATCACTCTCTTGAGCCTCTGCATCACTCTCTTGAGCCTCTGCATCACTCTCTTGAGCCTCTGCATCACTCTCTTAAGCCTCTGCATCCCTCTCTTCATCCTCTGCATCACTCTCTTGAGCCTCTGCATCATTCTCTTGAGCCTCTGCATCCCTCTCTTGAGCCTCTGCATCACTCTCTTGAGCCTCTGCATCCCTCTCTTAAGCCTCTGCATCACTCTCTTGAGCCTCTGCATCACTCTCTTGAGCCTCTGCATCACTCTCTTGAGCCTCTGCATCACTCTCTTGAGCCTCTGCATCACTCTCTTCAGCCTCTGCATCCCTCTCTTGAGCCTCTGCATCACTCTCTTGAGCCTCTGCATCACTCTCTTGAGCCTCTGCATCACTCTCTTTAGCCTCTGCATCACTCTCTTGAGCCTCTGCATCACTCTCTTGAGCCTCTGCATCTCTCTCTTCTTGCCTCTGCATCCCTCTCTTGAGCCTCTGCATCACTCTCTTTAGCCTCTGCATCACTCTCTTGAGCCTCTGCATCACTCTCTTGAGCCTCTGCATCACTCTCTTGAGCCTCTGCATCACTCTCTTGAGCCTCTGCATCGCTCTCTTGAGCCTCTGCATCACTCTCTTGAGCCTCTGCATCACTCTCTTCATCCTCTGTATCCCTCTCCTATGCCTCTGCATCACTCTCTTGAGCCTCTGCATCACTCTCTTGATCCTCTGCATCACTCTCTTGAGCTTCTGCATCATTCTCCTGAGCCTCTGCATCCCTCTCTTAAGCCTCTACATCATTCTCTTGAGCCTCTGCATCACTCTCTTGAGCCTCTGCATCAATCTCTTAAACCGCTGCCTTTCTCTCTTGATCCTCTGCATCCCTCTCTTGAGCCTCTGCATCATTCTCTTGGGCCTCTGAATCCCTCTCCTAAGCCTCTGCATCACTCTCTTGAGCCTCAGCTTCCTTCTCTTGAGCCTTTTGCAGCACTCTCTTGAGCCTCTGCATCATTCTCTTGAGCCTCTGCATCCCTCTTATAAGCCTCTGCATCACTCTCTTGAGCCTCTACATCCGTCTATTAAGCCTCTGCATCACTCTCTTGAGCCTCTGCATCCCTCTCTTGAGCCACTGCATCACTCTCTTGAGCCTCTGCATCACTCTCTTGAACCTCTGCATCACTCTCTTGAGCCTCTGCATCACTCTCATGATCCTCTGCATCACTCTCTTAAGCCTCTGCATCACTCTCTTGAGCCTCTGCATCCCTCTCTTGAGCCTCTGCATCACTCTCTTGAGCCTCTGCATCACTCTCTTGAACCTCTGCATCACTCTCTTGAGCCTCTGCATCCCTCTCTTGAGCCTCTGCATCATTCTCTTAAGCCTCTGCATCACTCTCTTGAGCCTCTGCATCACTCTCTTGAGCCTCTACATCCCTCTCTTGAGCCTCTGCATCACTCTCTTGAGCCTCTGCATCCCTCTCTTAAGCCTATGCATCACTCTCTTGAGCCTCTGCATCACTCTCTTAAGCCTCTGCAGCCCTCTCTTGAGCCTCTGCATCACTCTCTTGAGCCTCTGCATCACTCTCTTGAGCCTCTGCATCACTCTCTTGAGCCTCTGCATCCCTCTCTGGAGCCTCTGCATCCCTCTCTTGAGCCTCTGCATCCCTCTCTTGATCCTCTGCATCACTCTCGTAAGCCTCTGCATCCCTCTCTTCATCCTCTACATCACTCTCGCAAGCCTCTGCATCACTCTCTTGAGCCTCTGCATCCGTCTCTTAAGCCTCTACATCACTCTCGCAAGCCCCTGCATTACTCTCTTGAGCCTCTGCATCACTCTCTTAAGCCTCTGCATCTCTCTCTTGAGCCTCTGCATCACTCTCTTGAGCCTCTGCATCACTCTCTTGAGCCTCTGCATCCCTCTCTTGAGCCTCTGCAGCAGCACTCTCTTCAGCCTCTGCATCATTCTCTTGAGCCTCTGCATCCCTCTCTTAAGCCTCTGCATCCCTCTCTTGATACTCTGCATCACTCTCTTGAGTCTCTGCTTCATTCTCTTGAGCCTCTGCATTCCTCTCTTAAGCCTCTACATCATTCTCGTGAGCCTCTGCATCACTCTCTTGAGCCTCTGCATCACTCTCTTAAGCCTCTGCCTTTCTCTCTTGAGCCTCTGCATCACTCTCTTGAGCCTCTGCCTCTCTCTCTTGAGCCTCTGCATCACTCTCTTGAGCCTCTGCATCATTCTCTTGAGCCTCTGCATCCCTCTCTTAAGCCTCTGCATCACTCTCTTGAGCCTCTGCATCCCTCTATTAAGCCTCTGCATCACTCTCTTGAGCCTCTGCATCCCTCTCTTGAGCCATCATCACTCTCTTGAGCCTCTGCATCACTCTCTTCAGCCTCTGCATCTCTCTCTTGAGCCTCTGCATCACTCTCTTGATCCTCTGCATCACTCTCTTGAGCCTCTGCATCACTCTCTTGAGCCTCTGCATCCCTCTCTTGAGCCTCTGCATCACTCTCTTGAGCCTCTGCATCACTCTCTTGAGTCTCTGCATCACTCTCTTGAGCCTCTGCATCACTCTCTTAAGCCTCTGCATCACTCTCTTGAGCCTTTGCATCACTCTCTTCAGCCTCTGCATCACTCTCTTGAGCCTCTGCATCCCTCTCTTGAGCCTCTGCATCACTCTCTTGAGCCTCTGCATCCTCTCTTGAGCCTCTGCATCACTCTCTTGAGCCTCTGCATCACTCTCTTGAGCCTCTGCATCCCTCTCTTGAGCCTCTGCATCACTCTCTTGAGCCTCTGCATCCCTCTCTTAAGTCTCTGCATCACTCTCTTGAGCCTCTGCATCACTCTCTTGAGCCTCTGCATCACTCTCTTGAGCCTCTGCATCACTCTCTTAAGCCTCTGCATCACTCTCTTTCTGCATCACTCTCTTGAGCCTCTGCATCACTCTCTTGAGCCTCTGCATCACTCTCTTGAGCCTCTGCATCACTCTCTTGAACCTCTGCATCACTCTCTTGAGCCTCTGCATCACTCTCTTGAGCCTCTGCATCACTCTCTTGAGCCTCTGCATCCCTCTCTTGAGCCTTTGCATCCCTCTCTTAATCCTCTGCATCACTCTCGTAAGCCTCTGCATCCCTCTCTTCATCCTCTACATCACTCTCGCAAGCCTCTGCATCACTCTCTTGAGCCTCTGCATAACTCTCTTGAGTGTCTGCGTCACTCTCCTGAGCCTCTGAATCCCTCTCGTGAGCCTCTGCATCACTTTATCGAGCTTCTGCATCACTCTCGTGATCCTCTGCATCACTCTCTTTAGCTTTTGCATCACTCTCTTAAGCCTCTGCATCACTCTCTAGAGCCTCTGCATCTCTCACTTCAGCCTCTGCATCACTCTCTTAAGCCTCTGCTTCCCCTCTCTTCATCCTCTGCATCATTCTCTTGAGCCTCTGTATTGCTCTCTTGATCCTCTGCATCACTCTCTTGAGCCTCTGCATCACTCTCTTGAGCCTCTGCATCACTCTCTTGAGCCTCTGCATCACTCTCTTGAGCCTCTGCATCACTCTCTTAAGCCTCTGCATCCCTCTCTTCATCCTCTGCATCAATCTCTTGAGCCTCTGCATCATTCTTTTGAGCCTCTGCATCACAATCTGGAGTCTCTGCATCACTCGCTTGAGCATCTGCATCCCTCTCTGGAGCCTCTGCATACCTCTCTTGAGCCTCTGCATCCCTCTCTTAAGCCTTTGCATCACTCACTTAAGCCTCTGCATCACTCTCGTAAGCCTCTGAATCACTCTCTTGAGACTCTGCATCCCTCTCATGAGCCTCCGCATCACTCTCTTCAGCCTCTGCATCCCTCTCTTGAGCCTCTGCATCATTCTCCTAAGCCTCTGCATCACTCTCCTGAGCCTCTGCGTCACTCACTTTTGCCTCTGCATCACTCTCTTTGGCCTCTGCATCACTCTTTTGAGCCTCTGCATCACACTCTTGAGCCTCTGCATCACTCTCTTGAGCCTCTGCATCACTCTCTTGAGCCTCTGCATCGCTCTCTTGAGCCTCTGCATCACTCTCTTGAGCCTCTGCATCACTCTCTTGACCCTCTGCATCCCTCTCTGGAGCCTCTGCATCCCTCTCTTGAGCCTTTGCATCCCTCTCTTAATCCTCTGCATCACTCTCATAAGCCTCTGCATCCCTCTCTTCATCCTCTACATCACTCTCGCAAGCCTCTGCATCACTCTCTTGAGCCTCTGCATCCGTCTCTTAAGCCTCTACATCATTCTCTTGAGCCCCTGCATTACTCTCTTGAGCCTCTGCATCACTCTCTTAAGCCTCTGCATCTCTCTCTTGAGCCTCTGCATCACTCTCTTGAGCCTCTGCATCCCTCTCTGGAGGCTCAGTATCCCTCTCTTGAGCCTCTGCAGCACTCTCTTCAGCCTCTGCATCATTCTCTTGAGCCTCTGCATCCCTCTCTCAAGCCTCTGCATCCCTCTCTTGATCCTCTGCATCACTCTCTTGAGTCTCTGCATCATTCTCTTGAGCCTCTGCATTCCTCTCTTAAGCCTCTACATCATTCTCGTGAGCCTCTGCATCACTCTCTTGAGCCTCTGCATCACTCTCTTAAGCCTCTGCCTTTCTCTCTTGAGCCTCTGCATCACTCTCTTGAGCCTCAGCTTCCTTCTCTTGAGCCTTTTGCAGCACTCTCTTGAGCCTCTGCATCATTCTCTTGAGCCTCTGCATCCCTCTCTTAAGCCTCTGCATCACTCTCTTGAGCCTCTGCATCCCTCTATTAAGCCTCTGCATCACTCTCTTGAGCCTCTGCATCCCTCTCTTGAGCCACTGCATCACTCTCTTGAGCCTCTGCATCACTCTCTTGAACCTCTGCATCACTCTCTTGAGCCTCTGCATCACTCTCATGATCCTCTGCATCACTCTCTTAAGCCTCTGCATCACTCTCTTGAGCCTCTGCATCCCTCTCTTGAGCCACTGCATCACTCTCTTGAGCCGCTGCATTACTCTCTTGAACCTCTGCATCACTCTCTTGAGCCTCTGCATCCCTCTCTTGAGCCTCTGCATCATTCTCATAAGCCTCTGCATCACTCTCTTGAGCCTCTGCATCACTCTCTTGACCCTCTACATCCCTCTCTTGAGCCTCTGCATCACTCTCTTGAGCCTCGGCATCCCTCTCTTAAGCCTATGCATCACTCTCTTGAGCCTCTGCAACACTCTCTTAAGCCTCTGCAGCCCTCTCTTAAGCCTCTGCATCACTCTCTTGAGCCTCTGCATCACTCTCTTGAGCCTCTGCATCACTCTCTTGACCCTCTGCATCCCTCTCTGGAGCCTCTGCATCCCTCTCTTGAGCCTTTGCATCCCTCTCTTAATCCTCTGCATCACAATCGTAAGCCTCTGCATCCCCTCTCTTCATCCTCTACATCACTCTCGCAAGCCTCTGCATCACTCTCTTGAGCCTCTGCATAACTCTCTTCAGTGTCTGCGTCACTCTCCTGAGCCTCTGAATCCCTCTCGTGAGCCTCTGCATCACTTTATCGAGCTTCTGCATCACTCTCGTGATCCTCTGCATCACTCTCTTGAGCTTTTGCATCACTCTCTTAAGCCTCTGCATCACTCTCTAGAGCCTCTGCATCTCTCACTTCAGCCTCTGCATCACTCTCTTAAGCCTCTGCTTCCCCTCTCTTCATCCTCTGCATCATTCTCTTGAGCCTCTGTATTGCTCTCTTGATCCTCTGCATCACTCTCTTGAGCCTCTGCATCACTCTTTTGAGCCTCTGCATCACTCTCTTGAGCCTCTGCATCACTCTCTTCAGCCTCTGCATCACTCTCTTAAGCCTCTGCATCCCTCTCTTCATCCTCTGCATCAATCTCTTGAGCCTCTGCATCATTCTTTTGAGCCTCTGCATCACTCTCTGGAGCCTCTGCATCACTCTCTTGAGCCTCTGCATCCCTCTCTGGAGCCTCTGCATACTTCTTTTGAGCCTCTGCATCCCTCTCTTAAGCCTCTGCATCACTCTCTTAAGCCTCTGCATCACTCTCGTAAGCCTCTGCATCACTCTCTTGAGACTCTGCATCCCTCTCTTGAGCCTCTGCATCACTCTCTTCAGCCTCTGCATCCCTCTCTTGAGCCTCTGCATCATTCTCTTGAGCCTCTGCATCACTCTCCTGAGCCTCTGCATCACTCTCTTTAGCCTCTGCATCACTCTCTTTGGCCTCTGCATCACTCTCTTGAGCCTCTGCATCTCTTTCTTGAGCCTCTGCATCCCTCTCTTGAGCCTCTGCATCACTCTCTTCAACCTCTGCATCACTCTCTTTGCATCCTCTGCACCCTCTCTTAAGCCTCTGCATCCCTCTCTTGAGCCTCTGCATAACTCTCCTTGAGCCTCTGAATCTCTCTCTTGAGCCTCTGCATCCCTCTCTTGAGCCTCTGCATCACTCTCTTCATCCTCTGCATCCCTCTCCTATGCCTCTGCATCACTCTCTTGAGCCTCTGCATCACTCTCTTGATCCTCTGCATCACTCTCTTGAGCCTCTGCATCATTCTCATGAGCCTCTGCATCCCTCTCTTAAGCCTCTGCATCATCTCTTGAGCCTCTGCATCACTCTCTTGAGCCTCTGCATCAATCTCTTAAGCCTCTGCCTCACTCTTGATCCCTCTGCATCCCTCTCTTGAGCCTCTGCATCACTCTCTTGGGCCTCTGCATCCCTCTCCTAAGCCTCTGCATCACTCTCTTGAGCCTCTGCATCCTTCTCTTGAGCCTCTGCAGCACTCTCTTGAGCCTCTGCATCATTCTCTTGAGCCTCTGCATCACTCTCTTAAGCCTCTGCATCACTCTCTTGAGCCTCTGCATCCGTCTATTAAGCCTCTGCATCACTCTCTTGAGCCTCTGCATCCCTCTCTTGAGCCTCTGCATCACTCTCTTGAGCCTCTGCATCACTCTCGTGAGCCTCTGCATCACTCTCTTGAGCCTCTGCATCACTCTCTTGATCCTCTGCATCACTCTCTTAAGCCTCTGCATCACTCTCTTGAGCCTCTGCATCACTCTCTTGAGCCTCTGCATCACTCTCTTGAGCCTCTGCATCACTCTCTTGAGCCTCTGCATCCCTCTCTTGAGCCTCTGCATCACTCTCTTAAGCCTCTGCATCACTCTCTTGAGCCTCTGCATCACTCTCTTGAGCCTCATCTTCTTGCCTCTGCATCACTCTCTTGGCCTCTGCATCACTCTCTTGAGCCTCTGCATCACTCTCTTGAGCCTCTGCATCACTCTCTTGAGCCTCTGCATCACTCTCTTGAGCCTCTGCATCACTCTCTTGAGCCTCTGCATCACTCTCTTGAGCCTCTGCATCACTCTCTTGAGCCTCTGCATCACTCTCTTGAGCCTCTGCATCTCTCTCTTGAGCCTCTGCATCACTCTCTTGAGCCTCTGCATCACTCTCTTGAGCCTCTGCATCACTCTCTTGAGCCTCTGCATCACTCTCTTCAGCCTCTGCATCACTCTCTTTAGCCTCTGCACCCCTCTCTTAAGCCTCTGCATTCCTCTCTTGAGCCTCTGCATAACTCTCCTGAGTCTCTGAATCTCTCTCTTGAGCCTCTGAATCCCTCTCTTGAGTTCTCTGCATCACTCTCTTCATCCTCTGTATCCCTCTCCTATGCCTCTGCATCACTCTGCATCCCTCTCTTGAGCCTCTGCATCACTCTCTTTAGCCTCTGCATCCCTCTCTTGAACCTCTGCATCATTCTCGTAAGCCTCTGCATCACTCTCTTGAGCCTCTGCACAACTCTCTTGAGTGTCTGCATCACTCTCTTTAGCATCTGAATCCCTCTCTTGAGCCTCTGCATCACTCTCTCGAGCCTCTGCATCACTCTCCTGAGCCTCTGAATCCCTCTCTTGAGCCTCTGCATCACTCTCTAGAGCCTCTTCATCACTTTCTTCAGCCTCTGCATCACTCTCTTGATCCTCTGCATCAATCTCTTGATCCTCTGCATCACTCTCTTGAGCCTCTGCATCCCTCTCTTGAGCCTCTGCATCCCTCTCTTGAGCCTCTGCATCACTCTCTTGAGGATCTGCATCTCCCGCTTAAGCCTCTGCATCCCTCTTTTCAGCCTCTGCATCACTCTCTTAAGCCTCTGCATCCCTCTCTTGAGCGTCTGCATCACTCTCTTGAATTCCTGAATCCCTCTCATGAGCCTTTGCATCCCTCTCCTGAGCCTTTGCATCACTCTCTTAAGCTTCTGCATCCCTTTCTTGAGCTTCTGCGTCACTCTCTTAAGCCTCTGAATCCCTCTCTTGAGCCTGTGCATCATTCTCTCGGGCCTCTGCATCACCCTCTTGAGCCTCTGAATCCCTCTCTTGAGCCTCTGCATCACTCTCTCGAGCCTCTGCATCACTCTCTTGAGCCTCTGAATCCCTCTCTTGAGACTCTGCATCACTCTCTAGAGCCTCTGCATCACTCTCTTCAGCCTCTGCATCACTCTCTTAAGCATCTGCTTCCCTCTCTTGATCCTCTGCATCACTATCTTGAGCCTCTGCATCACTCTCTTTATCGTCTGCATCACTCTCTTTAGCCTCTACATCACTCTCTTGAGCCTCTGCATCACTCTCTTGAGCCTCTGCATCACTCTCTTGATCCTCTGCATCACTCTCTTTATCGTCTGCATCATTCTCCTAAGCCTCTGCATCACTCTCCTGAGCCTCTGCGTCACTCACTTTAGCCTCTGCATCACTCTCTTTGGCCTCTGCATCACTCTTTTGAGCCTCTGCATCACACTCTTGAGCCTCTGCATCACTCTCTTGAGCCTCTGCATCATTCTCTTGAGCCTCTGCATCAATCTCTTGAGCCTCTGCATCACTCTCTTGAGCCTCTGCATCACACTCTTGAGCCTCTGCATCGCTCTCTTGAGCCTCTGCATCACTCTCTTGAGCCTCTGCATCACTCTCTTAAGCCTCTGCAACTCTCTCTTTCAGCCTCTGCATCACTCTCTTAAGCCTCTGTAATCTCTCTCTTGAGCGTCTGCATCACTCTCTTTAGCCTCTGCATCCCTCTCTTAAGCCTCTGCATCCCTCTCTTGAGCCTCTGCATCACTCTCTTGAGCCTCTGCATCTCTCTCTTGAGCCTCTGAATCCCTCTCTTTAGTTTCTGCATCACTCTCTTCATCCTCTGTATCCCTCTCCTATTCCTCTGCATCACTCTGCATCACTCTCTTGAGCCTCTGCATCACTCTCTTAAGCCTCTGCACAACTCTCTTGAGTGTCTGCATCACTCTCTTGAGCCTCTGAATCCCTCTCTTGAGCCTCTGCATCACTCTCTCGAGCCTCTGCATCACCCTCTTGAGCCTCTGAATCCCTCTCTTGAGCCTCTGCATCACTCTCTAGAGCCTCTGCATCACTTTCTTCAGCCTCTGCATCACTCTCTTGAGCCTCTGCATAACTCTCTTGAGCCTCTGCATCCCTCTCTGGAGGCTCAGTATCCCTCTCTTGAGCCTCTGCAGCACTCTCTTGAGCCTCTGCATCATTCTCTTGAGCCTTTGCATCCCTCTCTTAAACCTCTGCATACCTCTCTTGATCCTCTGCATCACTCTCTTGAGTCTCTGCATCATTCTCTTGAGCCTCTGCATTCCTCTCCTAAGCCTCTCCATCATTCTCTTGAGCCTGTGCATCACTCTCTTGAGCCTCTGCATCACTCTCTTAAGCCTCTGCCTTTCTCTCTTGAGCCTCTGCATCACTCTCTTGAGCCTCTGCATCCCTCTCTGGAGCCTCAGCTTCCTTCTCCTGAGCCTTTTGCAGCACTCTCTTGAGCCTCTGCATCATTCTCTTGACCCTCTGCATCCCTCTCTTAAGCCTCTGCATCACTCTCTTGAGCCTCTGCGTCCCTCAATTAAGCCTCTGCATCACTCTCTTGAGCCTCTGCGTCCCTCTCTTGAGCCTCTGCATCACTCTCTTGAGCCTCTGCATCACTCTCTTGAACCTCTGCATCACTCTCTTGAGCCGCTGCATCACTCTCTTAAACCCCTGCATCCCTCTTTTAATCCTCTGCATCACTCTCTTGAGCCTCTGCATCATTCTCTTGAGCCTCTACATCCCTCTCTTAAGCCTCATTCTCTTGAGCCCCTGCATCACTCTTTTGAGCCTCTACATCACTCTCTTAAGCCTCTGCATCTCTCTCTTCAACCTCTGCGTCACTCTCTTGATCCTCTGCATCACTCTCTTGAGCCTCTGCATCATTTTCTTGAGCCTCTGCATCCCTCTCTTAAGCCTCTACATCATTCTCTTGAGCCTCTGCATCCCTCTCTTGAGCTTCTGCATCACTCTCTTGAGCCTCTGCATCCCTCTCTTGAGCCTCCGTGTCACTCTCAAGTGCCTCTGCATCACTCTCTTGAACCTCTGAACACTCTCTTGAACCTCTGCATCACTCTCTTAAACTTCTGCATCCCTCTCTTGATCCTCTGCATCACTCTCTTTAGCCTTTGCATCATTCTCTTGAGCCTCTACATCCCTCTCTTAAGCCTCATTCTCTTGAGCCCCTGCATCACTCTCTTCAGCCTCTACATCATATTCTTGAGCCTCTGCATCTTTCTCTTGTGCCTCTGCATCCCTCACTTTAGCCTCTGCATCCCTCTCTTGAGGTTCTGCATCCCTCTCTTGAGCCTATTCATCCCTCTCTTGAGCCTCTACATCCGTCTCTTGAGCCTCTGCATCCCTCTCTTAAGCCCCTGCAACACTCACTTGAACCTCTGCATCCCTCTCTGGAGCCTCTGCATCCTTCTGTGGAGCCTCTGCATCCCTCTCTTGGGCTTCTGCATCCCTCTCTTGAGCCTCTGCATCATTCTCCTAAGCCTCTGCATCTCTCTTCTGAGCCTCTGCATCACTCTCTTGGGCCTCTGCACCACTCTCTTGAGCCTCTGCATCACACTTGTGAGCCTCTGCATCACTCTCCTGAGCCTCTGCCTCACTCTCTTGAGCCTCTGCATTGCTCTCTTGAGCCTCTGCATCACTTTCTTGAGCCTCTGCATCACTCTCTTAAGCCTCTGGAACTCTCTCTTCAGCGTCTGCATCACTCTCTTAGGCCTCTGCATCCTTCTCCTGATCCTCTACAACACTCGCTTGAGCCTCTGCATAACTCTCTTGAGCATCTGCATCACTCTTTTGAGCCTCTGCATCCCTCTCTTGAGCCTCTGCAACACTCTCTTCAGCCTCTGCATCACTCTCTTCAGCCTCTGCACCCTTCTCTTAAGCCTCTGCATCCCTCTCCTGAGCCTCTGCATAACTCTCTTGAGCATCTGCATAACTCTCTTGAGTCTCTGAATCTCTCTCTTGAGCCTCTGAATCCCTTTCTAGAATCTCTTGCTCACTCTTCATCCTCTGTATCCCTCTCCTAAGCCTCTGCATCACTCTCTTAAGCCTCTGAATCCCTCTCTTGGGCCTCTGAATCCCTCTCTTTAGCCTCTGCATCACTCTCTCGAGCCTCTGCATCACTCTCTTGATCCTCTGCATCACTCTCATGAGCCTCTGCATCACTCTCTTAAGCCTCTGCATCACTCTCTAGAGCCTCTGCATCTCTCTCTTCAGCTTCTGCATCACTCTCTTAAGCCTCTGCTTCCCTCTCTTGAGCCTCTGCATCACTCTCTTCAGCCTCTGCATCACTCTCTTCAGCCTCTGCATCACTCCCATGAGCCTCTGCATCACTCTCTTAAGCCTCTGCATCCCCGTCTTCATCCTCTGCATCACCCTCTTGAGCCTCTACATCCCTCTCTTAAGCCTCTACGTCATTCTCTTGAGCCTCTGCATCACTCTCTTGTGCCTCTGCATCCCTCTCTTAAGCCTATGCATCTCTCTCTTCATCCTCTGCATCACTCTCTTGAGCCTCTGCATCCCTCTCTTAAGCCTTTGCATCACTCACCTAAGCCTCTGCATCACTCCCGTAAGCCTCTGAATCACTCTCTTGAGCCTCTGCATCCCTCTCCTCTGCATCACTCTCTTGAGCCTCTGCATCACTCATCACTCTCTTAAGCTTCTGCATCTCTCTCGCCTCTGCATCACTCTCTCCTATCACTCTCTTGAGCCTGCATCCCTCTCTTGAGCATCACTCTCTGTGCCTCTGCAGCCCTCTCTCTGCATCTCTCCTCTGCATCAAGCCTCTGAATCTCTCTCTTGAACTCTTGCATCTCTCTTGAGCCTCTCGCATCACTCTCGTGAGCTCTCCCTCTCTTGAGCCCCTGCATCCCTCTCTTGAGCCTCTGCATCACTCTCTTGAGCCTCTGCATCACCTCTCTTTAAAACTCTGTATCCCTCTCCTAGCCTCTGCATCCCTCTCGTAAGCCTCTGCATCACTCTCTTGAGCCTCTGCATCTCTCTCTCTCTTGCAGCCTCTCATGCCCTCTGCATCCCTCTCATGAGCCTCTGCATCCCTCTCGTGAGCCTCTGCATCCCTCTTTTGAGCCTCTGCATCCCTCTCGTGAGCCTCTGCATCCCTCTCTTGAGCCTCTGCATCCCTCTCTTGAGCCTCTGCATCCCTCTCCTACACCTCTGCATCACTCTCGTAAGCCTCTGAATCACTCTCGTGAGCCTCTGCATCCCTCTCTTGAGCCTCTGCATCACTCTCTTAAGCCTCTGAATCCCTCTCTTCAGCCTCTGCATCACTCTCTTGAGCCTCTGCATCATTCTCTTGAGCCTCTGCATCACTCTCTTGAGCCTCTGCATCACTCTCTTGAGCCTCTGCATCACTCTTAAGCCTCTGCATCACTCCTCTGCATCACTGCTCACTCTCTTAAGCCTCTGCATCACTCTCTTGAGCCTCTGCATCACTCTCTTGAGCCTCTGCATCCCTCTCTTGAGCCTCTGCATCACTCTCTTGAGCCTCTGCATCACTCTCTTTAGCCTCTGCATCACTCTCTTGAGCCTCTGCATCACTCTCTTGATCCTCTGCATCACTTTCTTGAGCCTCTGCATCAGCTCTCTTGAGCCTCTGCATCCCTCTCTTGAGCCTCTGCATCACTCTCTTGAGCCTCTGCATCACTCTCTTAAGCATCTGCATTCCTTTTTTGAGCCTCTGCATCACTTTCTTAAGCCTCTGCATCCCTTTCTTGAGCGTCTGCATCACTCTCTTGAATTCCTGAATCCCTCTCATGAGCCTTTGCATCCCTCTCCTGAGCCTTTGCATCACTCTCTTAAGCGTCTGCATCCCTTTCTTGAGCCTCTGCGTCACTCTCTTCAGCGTCTGCATCACTCTCCTAAGCCTCTGCATCCCTCTCTTGATTCTCTACATCACTCACATGAGCCTCTGCAAAACTCTCTTGAGCCTCTGCATTACTCTTTTGAGCCTCTGCATCCCTCTCTTGAGCCTCTGCAACACTCTCTTTAGCCTCTGCATCACTCTCTTTAGCCTCTGCACCCCTCTCCTAAGCCTCTGCATCCCTCGCTTGAGCCTCTGCATAACTCTCTTGAGTCTCTAAATCTCTCTTGAGCATCTGAATCCCTCTCTTGAGCCTCTGTAACACTCTCTTCAACCTCTGCATCACTCTCTTTATCCTCTGCACCCCTCTCTTAAGCCTCTGCATTCCTCACTTGAGCCTCTGCATAACTCTCCTGAGTCTCTGAATCTCTCTCTTGAGCCTCTGAATCCCTCTCTTGAGTTTCTGCATCACTCTCTTCATCCTCTGTATCCCTCTCCTATGCCTCTGCATCACTCTGCATCCCTCTCTTGAGCCTTTGCATCACTCTCTTTAGCCTCTGCATCCCTCTCTTGAACCACTGCATCATTCTCGTAAGCCTCTGCATCACTCTCTCAAGCCTTTGCACAACTCTCTTGAGTGTCTGCATCACTCTCTTTAGCATCTGAATCCCTCTCTTGAGCCTCTGCATCACTCTCTCGAGCCTCTGCATCACCCTCCTGAGCCTCTGAATCCCTCTCTTGAGCCTCTGCATCACTCTCTAGAGCCTCTTCATCACTTTCTTCAGCCTCTGCATCACTCTCTTGATCCTCTGCATCACTCTCTTGATCCTCTGCATCACTCTCTTGAGCCTCTGCATCCCTCTCTTGAGCCTCTGCATCCCTCTCTTGAGCCTCTGCATCACTCTCCTGAGGATCTGCATCTCCCGCTTAAGCCTCTGCATCCCTTTTTTCAGCCTCTGCATCACTTTCTTAAGCCTCTGCATCCCTTTCTTGAGCGTCTGCATCACTCTCTTGAATTCCTGAATCCCTCTCATGAGCCTTTGCAACCCTCTTCTGAGCCTTTGCATCACTCTCTTAAGCGTCTGCATCCCTTTCTTGAGCCTCTGCGTCACTCTCTTAACCCTCTGAATCCCTCTCTTGAGCCTGTGCATCATTCTCTCGGGCCTCTGCATCACCCTCTTGAGCCTCTGAATCCCTCTCTTGAGCCTCTGCATCACTCTCTCGAGCCTCTGCATCACTCTCTTGAGCCTCTGAATCCCTCTCTTGAGACTCTGCATCACTCTCTAGAGCCTCTGCATCACTCTCTTCAGCCTCCGCATCACTCTCTTAAGCATCTGCTTCCCTCTCTTGATCCTCTGCATCACTATCTTGAGCCTCTGCATCACTCTCTTTATCGTCTGCATCACTCTCTTTAGCCTCTACATCACTCTCTTGAGCCTCTGCATCACTCTCTTGAGCCTCAGCATCACTCTCTTGATCCTCTGCATCACTCTCTTTATCGTCTGCATCATTCTTTTTTTTTTTTTTTTTTTTTTTTTTTTTTTTTTTTTTTTTTTTTTTTTTTTTTTTTTTTTTTTTTTTTTTTTTTTTTTTTTTTTTTTTTTTTTTTTTTTTTTTTTTTTTTTTTTTTTTTTTTTTTTTTTTTTTTTTTTTTTTTTTTTTTTTTTTTTTTTTTTTTTTTTTTTTTTTTTTTTTTTTTTTTTTTTTTTTTTTTTTTTTTTTTTTTTTTTTTTTTTTTTTTTTTTTTTTTTTTTTTTTTTTTTTTTTTTTTTTTTTTTTTTTTTTTTTTTTTTTTTTTTTTTTTTTTTTTTTTTTTTTTTTTTTTTTTTTTTTTTTTTTTTTTTTTTTTTTTTTTTTTTTTTTTTTTTTTTTTTTTTTTTTTTTTTTTTTTTTTTTTTCCCCCCCCCCCCCCCCCCCCCCCCCCCCCCCCCCCCCCCCCCCCCCCCCCCCCCCCCCCCCCCCCCCCCCCCCCCCCCCCCCCCCCCCCCCCCCCCCCCCCCCCCCCCCCCCCCCCTCTGCGTCACTCACTTTAGCCTCTGCATCACTCTCTTTGGCCTCTGCATCACTCTTTTGAGCCTCTGCATCACACTCTTGAGCCTCTGCATCACTCTCTTGAGCCTCTGCATCATTCTCTTGAGCCTCTGCATCAATCTCTTGAGCCTCTGCATCACTCTCTTGAGCCACTGCATCACACTCTTGAGCCTCTGCATCGCTCTCTTGAGCCTCTGCATCACTCTCTTGAGCCTCTGCATCACTCTCTTAAGCCTCTGTAACTCTCTTTTCAGCGTCTGCATCACTCTCTTAAGCCTCTGTAACTCTCTCTTCAGCGTCTGCATCACTCTCTTTATCCTCTGCACCCCTCTCTTAAGCCTCTGCATCCCTCGCTTGAGCCTCTGCATAACTCTCCTGAGTCTCTGAATCTCTCTCTTGAGCCTCTGAATCCCTCTCTTTAGTTTCTGCATCACTCTCTTCATCCTCTGTATCCCTCTCCTATTCCTCTGCATCACTCTGCATCCCTCTCTTGAGCCTCTGCATCACTCTCTTAAGCCTCTGCACAACTCTCTTGACTGTCTGCATCACTCTCTTTAGCCTCTGAATCCCTCTCTTGAGCCTCTGCATCACTCTCTCGAGCCTCTGCATCACCCTCTTGAGCCTCTGAATCCCTCTCTTGAGCCTCTGCATCACTCTCTAGAGCCTCTGCATCACTTTCTTCAGCCTCTGCATCACTCTCTTGAGCCTCTGCATAACTCTCTTGAGCCTCTGCATCCCTCTCTGGAGGCTCAGTATCCCTCTCTTGAGCCTCTGCAGCACTCTCTTGAGCCTCTGCATCATTCTCTTGAGCCTTTGCATCCCTCTCTTAAACCTCTGCATACCTCTCTTGATCCTCTGCATCACTCTCTTGAGTCTCTGCATCATTCTCTTGAGCCTCTGCATTCCTCTCCTAAGCCTCTCCATCATTCTCTTGAGCCTGTGCATCACTCTCTTGAGCCTCTGCATCACTCTCTTAAGCCTCTGCCTTTCTCTCTTGAGCCTCTGCATCACTCTCTTGAGCCTCTGCATCCCTCTCTGGAGCCTCAGCTTCCTTCTCCTGAGCCTTTTGCAGCACTCTCTTGAGCCTCTGCATCATTCTCTTGACCCTCTGCATCCCTCTCTTAAGCCTCTGCATCACTCTCTTGAGCCTCTGCGTCCCTCTATTAAGCCTCTGCATCACTCTCTTGAGCCTCTGCGTCCCTCTCTTGAGCCTCTGCATCACTCTCTTGAGCCTCTGCATCACTCTCTTGAACCTCTGCATCACTCTCTTGAGCCGCTGCATCACTCTCTTAAACCCCTGCATCCCTCTTTTAATCCTCTGCATCACTCTCTTGAGCCTCTGCATCATTCTCTTGAGCCTCTACATCCCTCTCTTAAGCCTCATTCTCTTGAGCCCCTGCATCACTCTTTTGAGCCTCTACATCACTCTCTTAAGCCTCTGCATCTCTCTCTTCAACCTCTGCGTCACTCTCTTGATCCTCTGCATCACTCTCTTGAGCCTCTGCATCATTTTCTTGAGCCTCTGCATCCCTCTCTTAAGCCTCTACATCATTCTCTTGAGCCTCTGCATCCCTCTCTTGAGCTTCTGCATCACTCTCTTGAGCCTCTGCATCCCTCTCTTGAGCCTCCGTGTCACTCTCAAGCATCCCTCTCTTGATCCTCTGCATCACTCTCTTGAGCCTTTGCATCATTCTCTTGAGCCTCTACATCCCTCTCTTAAGCCTCATTCTCTTGAGCCCCTGCATCACTCTCTTCAGCCTCTACATCATATTCTTGAGCCTCTGCATCTTTCTCTTGTGCCTCTGCATCCCTCACTTTAGCCTCTGCATCCCTCTCTTGAGCTTCTGCATCCCTCTCTTGAGCCTATTCATCCCTCTCTTGAGCCTCTACATCCGTCTCTTGAGCCTCTGCATCCCTCTCCTAAGCCTCTGCAACACTCTCTTGAACCTCTGCATCCCTCTCTGGAGCCTCTGCATCCTTCTGTGGAGCCTCTGCATCCCTCTCTTGGGCCTCTGCATCCCTCTCTTGAGCCTCTGCATCATTCTCCTAAGCCTCTGCATCTCTCTTCTGAGCCTCTGCATCACTCTCTTGGGCCTCTGCACCACTCTCTTGAGCCTCTGCATCACACTTGTGAGCCTCTGCATCACTCTCTTGAGCCTCTGCCTCACTCTCTTGAGCCTCTGCATCGCTCTCTTGAGCCTCTGCATCACTTTCTTGAGCCTCTGCATCACTCTCTTAAGCCTCTGGAACTCTCTCTTCAGCGTCTGCATCACTCTCTTAGGCCTCTGCATCCTTCTCCTGATCCTCTACAACACTCGCTTGAGCCTCTGCATAACTCTCTTGAGCATCTGCATCACTCTCTTGAGCCTCTGCATCCCTCTCTTGAGCCTCTGCAACACTCTCTTCAGCCTCTGCATCACTCTCTTCAGCCTCTGCACCCTTCTCTTAAGCCTCTGCATCCCTCTCTTGAGCCTCTGCATCACTCTCTTGAGCCTCTGCATCCCTCTCTTGAGCCTCTGAATCTCTCTCTTGAGCCTCTGAATCCCTTTCTAGAATCTCTCTCACTCTTCATCCTCTGTATCCCTCTCCTAAGCCTCTGCATCACTCTCTTAAGCCTCTGAATCCCTCTCTTGGGCCTCTGAATCCCTCTCTTTAGCCTCTGCATCACTCTCTTGAGCCTCTGCATCACTCTCTTGATCCTCTGCATCACTCTCTTGAGCCTCTGCATCACTCTCTTAAGCCTCTGCATCACTCTCTAGAGCCTCTGCATCTCTCTCTTCAGCCTCTGCATCACTCTCTTAAGCCTCTGCTTCCCTCTCTTGAGCCTCTGCATCACTCTCTTCAGCCTCTGCATCACTCTCTTGAGCCTCTGCATCACTCTCTTGAGCCTCTGCATCACTCTCTTAAGCCTCTGCATCCCCGTCTTCATCCTCTGCATCACCCTCTTGAGCCTCTACATCCCTCTCTTAAGCCTCTACGTCATTCTCTTGAGCCTCATCACTCTCTTGATCCCTCTCTTAAGCCTATGCATCTCTCTCTTCATCCTCTGCATCACTCTCTTGAGCCTCTGCATCCCTCTCTTAAGCCTTTGCATCACTCACCGCCTCTGCATCACTCCCGTAAGCCTCTGAATCACTCTCTTGAGCCTCTGCATCCCTCTCGTGAGCCTCTGCATCACTCTCTTGAGCCTCTGCATCCCTCTCCTAAGTCTTTGCATCACTCTCTTAAGCCTCTGCATCTCTCTCGTAAGCCTCTGAATCACTCTCTTGAGCCTTCGCATCACTCTCTTGAGCCCCTGCATCCCTCTCTTGAGCCTCTGCATCACTCTCCTGTGCCTCTGCATCACACTTTTAAACCTCTGTATCCCTCTTTTCAGCCTCTGCATCCCTTTCTTAAGCCTCTGCATCAATCTCTTGAGCCTCTGCATCTCTCTCTTGAACTCTTGCATCCCTCTCATGAGCCTCTGCATCCCTCTCATGAGCCTTTGCATCCCTCTCGTGAGCCTCTGCATCCCTCTCTTGAGCCCTGCATCCCTCTCGTGAGCCTCTGCATCCCTCTCTTGAGCCTCTGCATCCCTCTCTTTAAAACTCTGCATCCCTCTCCTAAACCTCTGCATCACTCTCGTAAGCCTCTGAATCACTCTCGTGAGCCTCTGCATCCCTCTCTTGAGCCTCTGCATGACTCTCTTAAGCCTCTACATCCCTCTTCAGCCTCTGCATCACTCTTTTGAGCCTCTGCATCCTCTCTTATGCCTCTGCATCATTCTCGTGAGCCTCTACATCCCTCCCTTGAGCCTCATCATCCCTCTCTTATGCCTCTGCATCACTCTCGTGAGCCTCTGCATCCCTCTCTTGAACCTCTGCATTACCTCTCTTCTCTTGAGCCTCTGCATCACTCTCTTGAGCCTCTGCATCACTCTCTAGAGCCTCTGCATCACTTTCTTTAGCCTCTGCATCACTCTCTTAAGCCTCTGCCTCACTCTCTTGATCCTCTGCATCACTCTCTTGAGCCTCTGCATCCCTCTCTTGAGCATCTGCATCACTCGCTTGGGCCTCTGCATCACTCTCTTGAGCCTCTGCATCACTCTCTTAAGCATCTGCATCACTCTCTTGAGCCTCTGCATCACTCTCTTGAGCCTCTGCATCCCTCTCTTGAGCCTCTGCATCACTCTCTTGAATTCCTGAATCCATCAGCCTCTCCCTTCCTGAGCCTCTGCATCACTCTCTTAAGCCTCTGCATCCCTCTCTGCGTCACTCTCTTCAGCCTCTGCATCACTCTCTTAAGCCTCTGCATCCCTCTCTTGATTCTCTACATCACTCTGAGCCTCTGCAAAACTCTCTTGAGCCTCTGCATCACTCTCTTGAGCCTCTGCATCCCTCTCTTGAGCCTCTGCAACACTCTCTTCAGCCTCTGCATCACTCTCTTTAGCCTCTGCACCCCTCTCCTAAGCCTCTGCATCCCTCGCTTGAGCCTCTGCATAACTCTCTTGAGTCTCTAAATCTGAGCATCTGACCCTCTCTTGAGCCTCTGCATCACTCTCTTGAGACTCTGCATCACTCTCTAGAGCCTCTGCATCACTCTCTTGAGCCTCTGAATCCCTCTCTTGAGCCTCTGCATCACTCTCTCGAGCCTCTGCATCACTCTCTTGAGCCTCTGCATCCCTCTCTTGAGACTCTGCATCACTCTCTAGAGCCTCTGCATCACTCTCTTGATCACTCTCTTAAGCCTCTGCATCACCTCTCATCACTATCTTGAGCCTCTGCATCACTCTCTTGATCCTCTGCATCACTCTCTTGAGCCTCTGCATCACTCTCTTGAGCCTCAGCCACTCTGATCATCACTCTCTTTATCGAGCCTCTGCATCACTCTCTGAGCCTCTGCGTCACTCACTTTAGCCTCTGCATCACTCTCTTAAGCCTCTGCATCACTCTTTTGAACCTCTGCATCACACTCTTGAGCCTCTGCATCACTCTCTTGAGCCTCTGCATAACTCTCTTGAGCCTCTGCATCTCTCTCATGAGCCTCTGCATCACTCTCTTGAGCCTCTGCAACACTCTCTTCAACCTCTGCATCACTCTCTTTATCCTCTGCACCCCTCTCTTAAGCCTCTGCATCCCTCGCTTGAGCCTCTGCATAACTCTCCTGAGTCTCTGAATCTCTCTCTTGAGCCTCTGAATTCCTCTCTTGAGTTTCTGCATCACTCTCTTCATCCTCTGTATCCCTCTCCTATGCCTCTGCATCACTCTGCATCCCTCTCTTGAGCCTTTGCATCACTCTCCTAAGCCTCTGCATCCCTCTCTTGAACCACTGCATCATTCTCGTAAACCTCTGCATCACTCTCTTAAGCCTCTGCACAACTCTCTTGAGTGTCTGCATCACTCTCTTTAGCCTCTGAATCCCTCTCTTGAGCCTCTGCATCACTCTCTCGAGCCTCTGCATCACCCTCTTGAGCCTCTGAATCCCTCTCTTGAGCCTCTGCATCACTCTCTAGAGCCTCTGCATCACTTTCTTCAGCCTCTGCATCACTCTCTTGATCCTCTGCATCACTCTCTTGATCCTCTGCATCAGCTCTCATCCCTCTCTTGAGCCTCTGCATCACTTCTCTTGCATCACCCTCTTAAGCCTCTGCATCCCTTTCTGATCACTTTCTTAAGCCTCTGTCTGAGCATCACTCTCTTGAATTCCTGAATCCCTCTCATGAGCCTTTGCATCCCTCTCCTGAGCCTTTGCATCACTCTCTTAAGCCTCTGCATCCCTTTCTTGAGCCTCTGCGTCACTCTCTTCAGCGTCTGCATCACTCTCTTAAGCCTCTGCATCCCACTCTAGATTCTCTACATCACTCGCATAAGCCTCTGCAATACTCTCTTGAGCCTTTGCATAACTCTTTTCAGCCTCTGCATCCCTCTCTTCAGCCTCTGCAACACTCTCTTTAGCCTCTGCACCCCTCTCCTAAGCCTCTGCATCCCTCGCTTGAGCCACTGCATAACTCTCTTGAGTCTCTGAATCTCTCTCTTGAGCATCTGAATCCCTCTCTTGAGTCTCTGCATCACTCTCTTCATCCTCTGTATCCCTCTCCTATGCAACTGCATCACTCTGCATCCCCTCTCTTGAGCCTTTGCATCACTCTCTTAAACCTATGCATCCCTTTCTTGAACCACTGCATCAATCTCGCAAGCCTCTGCATCACTCTCTTGAGCCTCTGCATAACTCTCTTGAGTGTCTGCATCACTCTCTCGAGCCTCTGCATCACCCTCTTCAGCCTCTGAATCCCTCTCTTAAGCCTCTGCATCACTCTCTAGAGCCTCTGCATCTCTCTCTTCAGCTTCTGCATCACTCTCTTAAGCCTCTGCTTCCCTCTCTTGAGCCTCTGCATCACTCTCTTCAGCCTCTGCATCACTCTCTTGAGCCTCTGCATCACTCCCATGAGCCTCTGCATCACTCTCTTAAGCCTCTGCATCCCCGTCTTCATCCTCTGCATCACCCTCTTGAGCCTCTACATCCCTCTCTTAAGCCTCTACGTCATTCTCTTGAGCCTCTGCATCACTCTCTTGTGCCTCTGCATCCCTCTCTTAAGCCTATGCATCTCTCTCTTCATCCTCTGCATCACTCTCTTGAGCCTCTGCATCCCTCTCTTAAGCCTTTGCATCACTCACCTAAGCCTCTGCATCACTCCCGTAAGCCTCTGAATCACTCTCTTGAGCCTCTGCATCCCTCTCGTGAGCCTCTGCATCACTCTCTTGAGCCTCTGCATCCCTCTCCTAAGCCTTTGCATCACTCTCTTAAGCTTCTGCATCTCTCTCGTAAGCCTCTGAATCACTCTCTTGAGCCTTCGCATCACTCTCTTGAGCCCCTGCATCCCTCTCTTGAGCCTCTGCATCACTCTCCTGTGCCTCTGCATCACACTTTTAAACCTCTGTATCCCTCTTTTCAGCCTCTGCATCCCTTTCGTAAGCCTCTGCATCAATCTCTTGAGCCTCTGCATCTCTCTCTTGAACTCTTGCATCCCTCTCATGACCCTCTGCATCCCTCTCATGAGCCCCTGCATCCCTCTCGTGAGCCTCTGCATCCCTCACTTGAGCCCCTGCATCCCTCTCGTGAGCCTCTGCATCCCTCTCTTGAGCCTCTGCATCCCTCTCTTTAAAACTCTGCATCCCTCTCCTACACCTCTGCATCACTCTCGTAAGCCTCTGAATCACTCTCGTGAGCCTCTGCATCCCTCTCTTGAGCCTCTGCATGACTCTCTTAAGCCTCTACATCCCTCTCTTGAGCCTCTGCATCACTCTTTTGAGCCTCGGCAAGCCTCTCTTATGCCTCTGCATCATTCTCGTGAGCCTCTACATCCCTCTCTTGAGCCTCTGCATCACTCTTTTGAGCCTCGGCATCATTCTCGTAAGCCTCTGCATCACTCTCTCAAGCCTCTGCACAACTCTCTTGAGTGTCTGCATCACTCTCTTTAGCCTCTGAATCCCTCTCTTGAGCCTCTGCATCACCCTCTTGAGCCTCTGAATCCCTCTCTTGAGCCTCTGCATCACTCTCTAGAGCCTCTGCATCACTTTCTTTAGCCTCTGCATCACTCTCTTGATCCTCTGCATCACTCTCTTGATCCTCTGCATCACTTTCTTGAGCCTCTGCATCCCTCTCTTGAGCCTCTGCATCCCTCTCTTGAGCCTCTGCATCACTCTCTTGAGCCTCTGCATCACCCTCTTAAGCATCTGCATCCCTTTTTTGAGCCTCTGCATCACTTTCTTAAGCCTCTGCATCCCTTTCTTGAGCGTCTGCATCACTCTCTTGAATTCCTGAATCCCTCTCATGAGCCTTTGCATCCCTCTCCTTAGCCTTTGCATCACTCTCTTAAGCGTCTGCATCCCTTTCTTGAGCCTCTGCGTCACTCTCTTCAGCGTCTGCATCACTCTCCTAAGCCTCTGCATCCCTCTCTTGATTCTCTACATCACTCACATGAGCCTCTGCAAAACTCTCTTGAGCCTCTGCATTACTCTTTTGAGCCTCTGCATCCCTCTCTTGAGCCTCTGCAACACTCTCTTTAGCCTCTGCATCACTCTCTTTAGCCTCTGCACCCCTCTCCTAAGCCTCTGCATCCCTCGCTTGAGCCTCTGCATAACTCTCTTGAGTCTCTAAATCTCTCTTGAGCATCTGAATCCCTCTCTTGAGCCTCTGCATCACTCTCTTGAGACTCTGCATCACTCTCTAGAGCCTCTGCATCACTCTCTTGAGCCTCTGAATCCCTCTCCTAAGCCTCTGCATCACTCTCCTGAGCCTCTGCGTCACTCACTTTAGCCTCTGCATCACTCTCTTTGGCCTCTGCATCACTCTTTTGAACCTCTGCATCACACTCTTGAGCCTCTGCATCACTCTCTTGAGCCTCTGCATAACTCTCTTGAGCCTCTGCATCTCTCTCATGAGCCTCTGCATCACTCTCTTGAGCCTCTGCAACACTCTCTTCAACCTCTGCATCACTCTCTTTATCCTCTGCACCCCTCTCTTAAGCCTCTGCATCCCTCGCTTGAGCCTCTGCATAACTCTCCTGAGTCTCTGAATCTCTCTCTTGAGCCTCTGAATTCCTCTCTTGAGTTTCTGCATCACTCTCTTCATCCTCTGTATCCCTCTCCTATGCCTCTGCATCACTCTGCATCCCTCTTTTGAGCCTTTGCATCACTCTCCTAAGCCTCTGCATCCCTCTCTTGAACCACTGCATCATTCTCGTAAACCTCTGCATCACTCTCTTAAGCCTCTGCACAACTCTCTTGAGTGTCTGCATCACTCTCTTTAGCCTCTGAATCCCTCTCTTGAGCCTCTGCATCACTCTCTCGAGCCTCTGCATCACCCTCTTGAGCCTCTGAATCCCTCTCTTGAGCCTCTGCATCACTCTCTAGAGCCTCTGCATCACTTTCTTCAGCCTCTGCATCACTCTCTTGATCCTCTGCATCACTCTCTTGATCCTCTGCATCACTCTCTTGAGCCTCTGCATCCCTCTCTTGAGCCTCTGCATCCCTCTCTTGAGCCTCTGCATCACTCTCTTGAGCCTCTGCATCACCCTCTTAAGCCTCCGCATCCCTTTTTTGAGCCTCTGCATCACTTTCTTAAGCCTCTGCATCCCTTTCTTGAGCGTCTGCATCACTCTCTTGAATTCCTGAATCCCTCTCATGAGCCTTTGCATCCCTCTCCTGAGCCTTTGCATCACTCTCTTAAGCCTCTGCATCCCTTTCTTGAGCCTCTGCGTCACTCTCTTCAGCGTCTGCATCACTCTCTTAAGCCTCTGCATCCCACTCTAGATTCTCTACATCACTCGCATAAGCCTCTGCAATACTCTCTTGAGCCTTTGCATAACTCTTTTCAGCCTCTGCATCCCTCTCTTCAGCCTCTGCAACACTCTCTTTAGCCTCTGCACCCCTCTCCTAAGCCTCTGCATCCCTCGCTTGAGCCACTGCATAACTCTCTTGAGTCTCTGAATCTCTCTCTTGAGCATCTGAATCCCTCTCTTGAGTCTCTGCATCACTCTCTTCATCCTCTGTATCCCTCTCCTAGGCAACTGCATCACTCTGCATCCCCTCTCTTGAGCCTTTGCATCACTCTCTTAAACCTATGCATCCCTTTCTTGAACCACTGCATCAATCTCGCAAGCCTCTGCATCACTCTCTTGAGCCTCTGCATAACTCTCTTGAGTGTCTGCATCACTCTCTCGAGCCTCTGCATCACCCTCTTGAGCCTCTGAATCCCTCTCTTGAGCCTCTGCATCACTCTCTTGAGCCTCTACATCACTCTCGTGAGCCTCTGAATCCCTCTCTTGAGACTCTGCATCACTCTCTAGAGCCTCTGCATCACTCTCTTCAGCCTCTGCATCACTCTCTTAAGCCTCTGCTTCCCTCTCTTGATCCTCTGCATCACTATCTTGAGCCTCTGCATCACTCTCTAGAGCCTCTGCATCACTCTCTTCAGCCTCTGCATCACTCTCTTAAGCCTCTGCTTCCCTCTCTTGATCCTCTGCATCACTATCTTGAGCCTTTGCATCACTCTCTTTATCGTCTGCATCACTCTCTGTAGCCTCTATATCACTCTCTTCAGCCTCTGCATCACTCTCTTGAGCCTCTGCATCACTCTCTTGATCCTCTGCATCACTCTCTTGAGCCTCTGCATCATTCTCTTGAGCCTCTGCATCCCTCTCTTAAGCCTCTACATCATTCTCTTGAGCCTCTGCATCTCTCTCTTGAGCCTCTGCATCAATCTCTTAAACCGCTGCCTTTCTCTCTTGATCCTCTGCATCCCTCTCTTGAGCCTCTGCATCATTCTCTTGGGCCTCTGAATCCCTCTCCTAAGCCTCTGCATCACTCTCTTGAGCCTCTGCATCCGTCTATTAAACGTCTGCGTCTGTTTTGAACCTATGCATCTCTCTCCTGGGCCTCTGAATCACTCTCTTAAGCCTCTGCAACACTCTTTTCAGCCTCTGCATCACTCTCCTAAACCTCTGCATCAGTAGTAGGGTTGACACGCCACAGACGATTTTTTTTTCTGGGAGAAAAATCCTCTGTGCGGGCCAGGAGTTTTCAGGTTCCAAAGGGAAAAAATCCTCTGTGCGGGCCATGGTTTTCAGGTCCAAAATCCTCTGTGCGGGCCAGGGTTTTCAGGTTCCAAAGGGAAAAAATCCTCTGTGCGGGCCAGGGTTTTCAGGTCCAAAATCCCCTGTGCGGGCCAGGGTTTTCAGGTCCAAAATCCCCTGTGCGGGCCAGGGTTTTCAGGTGAATTTTTGTCAGTTGTTAAAGTTCTTATAATGAAAATAATTTCCGAGACTTAGAAGTTTGTTAAAGTCTTATGAGAAAAATAATTTCTGAGACTTAGAAGTTTGTTAAGGCCTTATAGGAGAAATTCAAATAACATATGTAGCACTTTAGGGTTTCCAGGAGAACTCTACAGACATATTTTACATGTTTTCAACTTACAAAAATCGTCTATGTAAGCCTTAGTTATTCATGTAAATTTAGAAAGTTATCTGTATAAGTCGGTGTTTTCAGGGGTTCGTACATCACACCCCCCTTCCTCCCCCCTTTCCTCGCAATCTCTCGCGTCACCTTTATTTACTTTACGCCCGGCCAGCCAGTCGGCTCTTATCATATCTTATCTTTCTCCATAATATCTGGACCGTCCCTCCTCTCTCTCTCCTTTCATTCAGTTCAGTTCAACTATTTTCCAACATCGTATGTTTTCTCCTTTTCATTAAGCAAGTCAGTTTTACACAAATAAATCGTGTTAGTAAGCATGTTCTAGCTCACGTTCCCCCACCTTAGTCCCCTGTCGTATAATAAATACTATCATTCCAATCCCTCTAAAATTTAAAAATAATCATATTTCAAACGTAGTTCAATACAGTAATTTAGTTACCAAGCTCCAGCGCTTGTCCTCCGCCTTAGCTCTCTCTCGTATCTTCGTTAGTAACAGTCCAATTTCCCTGAAATTTATACCCTCTGTATTTCAGGCTCCGTAAATAAGATCAAAACAGTTATCAAGCTCCAGCGCTTGTCCCCCACCTTATTTCGTTTTATACAAGATCGTTAGTAACAGTCCAATTTCCCTGAAATTTTTACCCTCTGTATTTCAGACACTGTAAATAAAATCAAGTCAGTTACTGAACTCCAGCTCTCGTCCCCGCCTTAGTTCTCTTTCATATCTTTGTAAATAATACATCAATTCCCCTGAAATTTTTACCCTCTGTATTTCAGACACCGTAAATAAAATCAAGTCAGTTATCGAGCTCCAGCTCTCGCCCCCGCCTTAGTTCTCCTTCGTATCTTTGTAAATAACCCATCAATTTCCCGAAAATTAAAAGCAGACATACTTCAAAGTTAGTAAATAAGATCAAGTCAGTTACTGAGCTCCAGCTCTCGTCCCCACCTTAGTTCTCTTTCGTATCTTTGTAAATAACCCATCAATTTCCCTGAAATTTTTACCCTCTGTATTTCAGACATAGTAAATATGAAGTAAACAATTATAAAACTCTAGCTCTTGTCCTCTGTCCAAGCTCACTTTTGTAAATTCATTACTCTCAGTCCAAATCACCCAACTACATTTTCAGACATAGTAAATAAAAACCAGTTCAGTTATCAAGTTTCAACTCTTGTTCCCCAGCTTAGTTCATTTGTGCAAGTTCTTTATTTTCCAACTAAATCACCTGAGATTTAAGATCACCTTATTTTCTAACGTAGTAAATTTAATCTGGACATTAGCAAAGCTCCATTTCCTCAGCCTTAGATCATCAGACATAAATATATTCGATCAAGTCCCTCTCCAGCCTATCTGTTTTATCAGAGTAATTACTTTACCCTTCTCATCCCCAACGTATCAATCCCCAACGTATCAAAACCTTCAATAATCATACTGTATTTGCATATTTTCTCTATATTCAGCTGTGTTCTTCACATTTTGTCCATGTTTTCTGTGTTCACTCCATGTTCTTCAAATGTTCACAGTCCCATTCAGTTCATATTTTCACAAGTATCTCCATTTTTTTCTATAATCTTTCTCTTAGTCTCATTACTTTCTCTACAAATTCTAGTCATATTTTCTATGTTTTCATGTTCATCACATGTTCTCTTTACAACTTTTATACTCAATATTCATGCTAACTTCCATATGTTGTGTTCTTTGTCAATATTCATGTTCCTCTATAAGTTCATATTCCCTGCTTGTTCACTCTATTCATCAACTTTTTCTTACATGTTTTCTGTGTTCACCGTATGTTCACTGTGTTCATTCCCTTACTTAATCTCAATTTTTTTTATGTTCTTTGTTTCTTCCATTCACTAACTAGTTCTTTGTCAAATAATATTATACTGCATTACAGTTTCCTCAGCAATTTTAGTCACCAAGTTTTTATTTGCAAAACTATGTCAAAGTAATTCTCATAGTCAACTTATTAGTTCTACCAACCCCCGTTCGTAAACAAAATCTACACTTTATTCAGTTCCAAATTTACAAAGACAAACCTTTCTTGCAACTTCTTAACTAAAAAATCTTTCACCAATCAACTAAAAACATAGTCACTTTCCTCATTTCTCAACTAACTTATTATCCAATCAACCAAAAAATTGTCAAAGGAATCTTTCCAACACTGTTCATAACTAAACTTATTCCCTAGTCATCAGAAAATAACCGTGTTCTTCATGTTTCATTGTCATTTCATAACTAAAAAATCTTTCGCCAATCAACTAAAAAACATAGTCACTTTCGTCATTTCTCAACTAAACTTATTATCCAGTCAACTAAAAATAGTCAGAAATAGCCTCGTTCAACACTGTTCTTAACTAAAACAACCTTTCTCTTAGCTAAAAATTGTCAAAGGAAACTTCTTTCAGCACTTTCTTAACAGCCGCTATGTTTCATCAAGAAAAATTGTCAAAGGAAACTTTCCAAAACTGTTCATAACTAGCTTTTTATCCATCTTCAATCAACTAAAAATAATAACTTTCATCATTTCTTAACTAAACTTATTCCCCAGTCATCAGAAAATAACCGTGTTCTTCATGTTTTCATTGTCATTTCATAACTAGCTTTTTATCCATCTTCAATCAACTAAAAATAATAACTTTCATCATTTCTTAACTAAACTTATTCCCCAGTCATCAGAAAATAACCGTGTTCTTCATGTTTTCATTGTCATTTCATAACTAAAATTATCCATCAATCAACAGAAAAAGCCATGTTCATCATGTTTTTGTCTTTTTGCTTAACTAAAATTATGTTTTGTCAAGTAAGAAAAAATAACCAAAGATATCTTTCATCGCTGTTCTTAACTGACATTATACTTTGGGGAGCACAAAAAATAGTCTCCCGCGTCATGTTTTCTCTTTTTTCCATAACTAAAAGTATTCATCAGTCAACTAAAAAATAGTTACTTCATCATGTTTCCTTGTCATTTCTTAACTGAAATATCACTTCTCTCATCTGAAATAGTCATGTGTAGCCTCTTTCCAACACTGTTCTTAACTAAAGTAGCCTTTCACTTCGCTAAAATAGTCATATTCGTCATTGTTCCTAACTAAAATTATATGTCGTAGTAAGAAATATAGTCAAAGACTCTCTTCGAGACATCAAAGACATCCTTTGAGACTTCAATGGGACTCATCGAGATATCAAAAGACACTCTCAAACACTCAAAATTTACTTGCATCCTCAAAGTTAATCTCAGAGGCATAAAAGTTATTCTCGGAGCTATCAAATTAATCTCTAAAACAACAAAAGTTAATCTCTGTCATCAAAGTTGATCTGCAAGATATCTTCGAGACATCAAAGTTACTTTTCATTACATCAAAGACGCATTCAAATACTACCCATGTTCTCAGAAGTCTTTCTCAAAGTCATCAAAGTTATTCAAAGAGCTAACAAAAGTTATTCTCAGAGTCACTTTCGTTCTTCAGAGAAACTTTCCAAAACATCTTTGTTCATCAAAGTTATTCTCAGAGTTAACAAAGGTAATCTCTAACTCACTTTGTTCATCAAAGTTGATCTCAGAGTTAACAAAGGCAATCTCTAACTCACTCTCGTTCATCAAAGTTGTTTCAAAGACATCAAAGTTAATCTCAGAGTTATCCAAAGATATTCTCATGTCCACAAAAGTTATTCCAAGAGACATCAAAGTTAATCTCAGACATCTTCGTTCATAAAAGTTATTCTCAGAGACATCTAAAGTTATTCTTTAAGACAACAAAGTCTTTCTCAGAGTCATCAAAGTTATTCTCAGAGTCACCTTTGTTATTCAAAGAAGCCTTCCGAGACATCCTCGTTCAACAAAAACTGTCCTCAGAGCCATCAAAAAGTTAAATACAGTCGTCAAAGTTAATCTCTAAGTATCTTTTCGTTCATCAGAGAAGCTTTCTAAGACATCTTTGTTCATCCAAGTTGTTCTCTAAGACATCAATCTTGTTCTCTAAGACATCAAAGATGTTCTCTAAATCATAAAGTTAATCTCTAAGTTACCTTCGTTCCTCAGAGAAACTTTCCAAAACATCTTTGTTCATCAAACTTGTTTTCAAAGTCATCAAAAGTTAATCTAAGACATCTTTTTTCATCAAAGTTATTTTCAGAGACATCTAAAGTTATTATGTAAGACATAAAAGTTATTCTCAGAGTCATCAAATGTTATTCTCGAAGTCATCAAAGATATTTTCAGAGACATCCAAAGTTAATTTCTATGTTATAAAAGTTATTCTCAGAGACATCAAAGTTGTTCTCTAAACATCAATGTTGTTCTCCAAGACATCAAAGATGTTCTCAAAATCATAAAAGTTATTCCCAGAGCTATCAAGGTTATTCTCAAAGTCATCAAAGTTATTCAAAGAGCTAACAAAAGTTATTCTCTAAGTAACCTTTCGTTCATCAGAGAAGCTTTCTAAGACATCTTCGTTCATCAATGTTGATCTCTAAGTCACCTTGGTTCACCGAAGAAACTCTCCTTCTTCCATCAAGTTATACTTTAAGACAACATTGTTGTTCTCTAAGACATCTTCAGGCATAAAATTTCTCCCCAAATGTAACTAGTTCGGCTTTTCATATCAAACTTACACTTCTGTTAAATATATTTTCTTAGACATTTTACCTTTTAAACTGTTCTCTGAACTACACTGTTCAAACCTACGTAACCTATCCTCTCCACCCAATGTTACTTAGTTAACGTAACGTTCCTAAACCTAACTTTACCTATCCTAACATAACTTACCTTACCTTACCTATCTTACCTAACTTTACCTATCTTACCTAACTTAACCTGCATAACCTAACTTTACCTATGTTACCTTACCTTACCTATCTTACCTAACATAACCTAACTTTACCTATGTTACCTTACCTTACCTACCGTTCCTAACTTATCCTGCTTAAACTATCTTACCTAACTTTACCTATGTTACCTTACCTTACCTACCTTTCCTAACTTAACCTGCTTAACCTATCTTACCTAACTTTACCTATCTTACCTATCTTACCTAACTTTACCTATGTTACCTTACCTTACCTAACTTATCCTGCTTAACCTAACTTACCTACATTACCTAACTTAACTTTCATAACCTAACTTTACCTATCCTAACATAACTTACCTTACCTTCCCTATCTTACCTAACTTTACCTATCCTAACATAACTTACCTTACCTTCCCTAACTTAACCTAACTTTACCTATCCTAACTTAACTTACCTTTCATAACCTAACTTTACCTATCCTAACATAACTTACCTTACCTTCCCTAACTTAACCTAACTTACCTACATTACCTAACTTAACTTTCATAACCTAACTTTACCTATCCTAACATAACTTACCTATCCTAACATAACTTACCTTACCTTCCCTATCTTACCTAACTTTACCTATCCTAACATAACTTACCTTACCTTCCCTAACTTAACCTAACTTTACCTATCCTAACTTAACTTACCTTTCATAACCTAACTTTACCTATCCTATCCTAACCTAACTTGTCTTACCTAACTTAATCTTACATTCCCAAACTGATGTATCCTAACTTATCTAGTCCAACCAGACATGCTCTAACTTACATAAGTATTCCTTCTTGTCTTTGTGTTTCGTCAATCATTGTCTCATATTCATTTACTCATTTCATTAGTTAATTTCTCAAATGGACGTTTTTGCATTTCAAGTGTTATTTGTTTAAGATTGGGTGTTTAACCATTTCAAAGGATTTTTGTTATATATGGGAACTTACTCGTTTCAAGGGCTAATTTCTCAAATGGGCATTTTTGCAGATCAAGGGTTATTTGTTAAAGTTCATCAAGTTGCCCATAAGTTGTATTTACTAGGTTCTATCATATGTTCTTATTCCCCAACCCCTTAACCTAACCTCTTGTAATCGTAGTGTATTTTGTAGGTTCTATCATATGTTCTTATTCCCCAACCCTTTAACCTAACCTTTCAGATGTAGTTTGTTGAATATATTATCCTTTTCCTAACCTTTCAGATGTAGTTTTGTTTCTCCTTTGTATATTTTCACCCAAACCCACCATCCCACTTATCCTTCTTTCCTTCTTTTACTTTGATTCTCCTACTCCTTCTAACCCTCCTTTTCTACCTCTCTCCCTTATTCTCTCTCTTCCTCCCTCTCTCTCTCCCTCATTTGCTCAAATGCTCTCTTGTTTCTCAAATTCAAGTCTTAATGCTCCCATTCTCTCACCCTTACTCTCATTCACTTAGTTTTTCTTTTTCTCAAATTCAAGTCTTAATGCTCCCATTCTCTCACCCTTACTCTCATTCACTTAGTTTTTCTTTTTCTCAAATTCAAGTCTTAGTGCTCCCATGATCTTCCTCCCCCCTCTCTCTTACTATTTTCTCCTCTTTTCATGCTCTCATTCACTTGCTCTCTTGTTTTTCTCAATTTCAAGTCTTAGTAGATCTGATTCTTTACTATTGTAATTTTATTATTACTATGATAAAGAATGAACTTATATGTGAAAACAAAGTAAAGAAGGAAAGAAGGTTTGGGTGAAAATATACAAAGGAGAAACAAAACTACATCTGAAAGGTTAGGAAAAGGATAATATATTCAACAAACTACATCTGAAAGGTTAGGTTAAAGGGTTGGGGAATAAGAACATATGATAGAACCTACAAAATACACTACGATTACAAGAGGTTAGGTTAAGGGGTTGGGGAATAAGAACATATGATAAAACCTAGTAAATACAACTTATGGGCAACTTGATGAACTTTAACAAATAACCCTTGATCTGCAAAAATGCCCATTTGAGAAATTAGCCCTTGAAACGAGTAAGTTCCCATATATAACAAAAATCCTTTGAAATGGTTAAACACCCAATCTTAAACAAATAACACTTGAAATGCAAAAACGTCCATTTGAGAAATTAACTAATGAAATGAGTAAATGAATATGAGACAATGATTGACGAAACACAAAGACAAGAAGGAATACTTATGTAAGTTAGAGCATGTCTGGTTGGACTAGATAAGTTAGGATACATCAGTTTGGGAATGTAAGATTAAGTTAGGTAAGACAAGTTAGGTTAGGATAGGATAGGTAAAGTTAGGTAAGATAGGGAAGGTAAGGTAAGTTATGTTAAGCAGAATAAGTTAGGTAAGTTAAGTTAGGATAGGTAAAGTTAGGTTAAGTTAGGGAAGGTAAGGTAAGTTATGTTAGGATAGGTAAAGTTAGGTAAGATAGGGAAGGTAAGGTAAGTTATGTTAGGATAGGTAAAGTTAGGTTATGAAAAATATGTTAGGTAAGATAGGTAAAGTTAGGTAAGATAGGTAAGATAGGTTAAGCAGGTTAAGTTAGGAAAGGTAGGTAAGGTAAGGTAACATAGGTAAAGTTAGGTAAGATAGGTAAAGTTAGGTAAGATAGGTTAAGCAGGTTAAGTTAGGAAAGGTAGGTAAGGTAAGGTAACATAGGTAAAGTTAGGTAAGATAGGTAAGATAGGTAAAGTTAGGTAAGATAGGTTAAGCAGGTTAAGTTAGGAAAGGTAGGTAAGGTAAGGTAACATAGGTAAAGTTAGGTAAGATAGTTTAAGCAGGATAAGTTAGGAAAGGTAGGTAAGGTAAGGTAACATAGGTAAAGTTAGGTTATGTTAGGTAAGATAGGTAAGGTAAGGTAACATAGGTAAAGTTAGGTTATGCAGGTTAAGTTAGGTAAGATAGGTAAAGTTAGGTAAGATAGGTAAGGTAAGGTAAGTTATGTTAGGATAGGTAAAGTTAGGTTTAGGAACGTTACGTTAACTAAGTAACATTGGGTGGAGAGGATAGGTTACGTAGGTTTGAACAGTGTAGTTCAGAGAACAGTTTAAAAGGTAAAATGTCTAAGAAAATATATTTAACAGAAGTGTAAGTTTGATATGAAAAGCCGAACTAGTTACATTTGGAGAGAAATTTTATGCCTGAAGATGTCTTAGAGAACAACAATGTTGTCTTAAAGTATAACTTGATGGAAGAAGGAGAGTTTCTTCGGTGAACCAAGGTGACTTAGAGATCAACATTGATGAACGAAGATGTCTTAGAAAGCTTCTCTGATGAACGAAAGGTTACTTAGAGAATAACTTTTGTTAGCTCTTTGAATAACTTTGATGACTTTGAGAATAACCTTGATAGCTCTGGGAATAACTTTTATGATTTTGAGAACATCTTTGATGTCTTGGAGAACAACATTGATGTTTAGAGAACAACTTTGATGTCTCTGAGAATAACTTTTATAACATAGAAATTAACTTTGGATGTCTCTGAAAATATCTTTGATGACTTCGAGAATAACATTTGATGACTCTGAGAATAACTTTTATGTCTTACATAATAACTTTAGATGTCTCTGAAAATAACTTTGATGAAAAAAGATGTCTTAGATTAACTTTTGATGACTTTGAAAACAAGTTTGATGAACAAAGATGTTTTGGAAAGTTTCTCTGAGGAACGAAGGTAACTTAGAGATTAACTTTATGATTTAGAGAACATCTTTGATGTCTTAGAGAACAAGATTGATGTCTTAGAGAACAACTTGGATGAACAAAGATGTCTTAGAAAGCTTCTCTGATGAACGAAAAGATACTTAGAGATTAACTTTGACGACTGTATTTAACTTTTTGATGGCTCTGAGGACAGTTTTTGTTGAACGAGGATGTCTCGGAAGGCTTCTTTGAATAACAAAGGTGACTCTGAGAATAACTTTGATGACTCTGAGAAAGACTTTGTTGTCTTAAAGAATAACTTTAGATTTCTCTAAGAATAACTTTTATGAACGAAGATGTCTGAGATTAACTTTGATGTCTCTTGGAATAACTTTTGTGGACATGATAATATCTTTGGATAACTCTGAGATTAACTTTGATGTCTTTGAAACAACTTTGATGAACGAGAGTGAGTTAGAGATTGCCTTTGTTAACTCTGAGATCAACTTTGATGAACAAAGTGAGTTAGAGATTACCTTTGTTAACTCTGAGAATAACTTTGATGAACAAAGATGTTTTGGAAAGTTTCTCTGAAGAACGAAAGTGACTCTGAGAATAACTTTTGTTAGCTCTTTGAATAACTTTGATGACTTTGAGAAAGACTTCTGAGAACATGGGTAGTATTTGAATGCGTCTTTGATGTAATGAAAAGTAACTTTGATGTCTCGAAGATATCTTGCAGATCAACTTTGATGACAGAGATTAACTTTTGTTGTTTTAGAGATTAATTTGATAGCTCCGAGAATAACTTTTATGCCTCTGAGATTAACTTTGAGGATGCAAGTAAATTTTGAGTGTTTGAGAGTGTCTTTTGATATCTCGATGAGTCCCATTGAAGTCTTAAAGGATGTCTTTGATGTCTCGAAGAGAGTCTTTGACTATATTTCTTACTTAACGACATATAATTTTAGTTAGGAACAATGACGAATATGACTATTTTAGCGAAGTGAAAGGCTACTTTAGTTAAGAACAGTGTTGGAAAGAGGCTACACATGACTATTTCAGATGAGAGAAGTGATATTTCAGTTAAGAAATGACAAGGAAACATGATGAAGTAACTATTTTTTAGTTGACTGATGAATACTTTTAGTTATGGAAAAAAGAGAAAACATGACGCGGGAGACTATTTTTTTGTGCTCCCCAAAGTATAATGTCAGTTAAGAACAGCGATGAAAGATATCTTTGGTTATTTTTTCTTACTTGACAAAACATAATTTTAGTTAAGCAAAAAGACAAAAACATGATGAACATGGCTTTTTCTGTTGATTGATGGATAATTTTAGTTATGAAATGACAATGAAAACATGAAGAACACGGTTATTTTCTGATGACTGGGGAATAAGTTTAGTTAAGAAATGATGAAAGTTATTATTTTTAGTTGATTGAAGATGGATAAAAAGATAGTTATGAAATGACAATGAAAACATGAAGAACACGGTTATTTTCTGATGACTGGGGAATAAGTTTAGTTAAGAAATGATGAAAGTTATTATTTTTAGTTGATTGAAGATGGATAAAAAGCTAGTTATGAACAGTTTTGGAAAGTTTCCTTTGACAATTTTTCTTGATGAAACATAGCGGCTGTTAAGAAAGTGCTGAAAGAAGTTTCCTTTGACAATTTTTAGCTAAGAGAAAGGTTGTTTTAGTTAAGAACAGTGTTGAACGAGGCTATTTCTGACTATTTTTAGTTGACTGGATAATAAGTTTAGTTGAGAAATGACGAAAGTGACTATGTTTTTTAGTTGATTGGCGAAAGATTTTTAGTTATGAAATGACAATGAAACATGAAGAACACGGTTATTTTCTGATGACTAGGGAATAAGTTTAGTTATGAACAGTGTTGGAAAGATTCCTTTGACAATTTTTTGGTTGATTGGATAATAAGTTAGTTGAGAAATGAGGAAAGTGACTATGTTTCAGTTGATTGGCGAAAGATTTTTAGTTAAGAAGTTACAAGAAAGGTTTGTCTTTGTAAATTTGGAACTGAATAAAGTGTAGATTTGTTTAAGAACATGGCTGGTAGAACTATTAAGTTGACTACGAGAATTACTTTGACATAGTTTTTGCAAATAAAAACTTGGTGACTAAAATTGTTGAAGAAACTGTATTGCTGATGCTAATATTTGACAAAGAACTAGTTAGTGAATGGAAGAAACAAAGAACATAAAAAAATTGAGGTTAAGTAAGGGAATGAACACAGTGAACATACGGTGAACACAGAAAACACGTAAGAAAAAGTTGATGAATAGAGTGAACATGCAGGGAATATGAACTTACAGAGAATATGAAGACATGATAAGGAACATAGGGAATACAAAGAATGAACACTGAACGTGTGAAGAACAAGCTAAGAACATTGAGAACATGAATATTGAGTATAAAAAGTTATACAGAGAACATAAGATGCACATGAAAATATGACAAAGAACATAGTGAACATACGGGGAAAATGGCAGAAAAATTTGAACTGAGCTTGCTGTGAACATTTATAGAACATGGAATGAACACAGAAAACATGGAAAAAATGTGAAGAACACAGCTGAATATAGAGAAAATATGCAAATACAGGGGGACAAGAGCTGGAGCTCTGTAACTGACTTGATCTTATTTACTACGTCTGAAATATGACTGTTTAAAATTTCAGGGGGATTGGACTGTTAGTAGCGAAAATGTGGTCTCTGTCAAATTTGGGTCTTTAATTGGACTCTGATTAATTTCGATCATGAACTGGACTCTGAATATTTTGGCACAAAGTAGACTCTGGCGAATTTTGCTAGAAAACTGGACTCTGATGAATTTCGATCAAGAACTGGACTCTGTCAAATTTTCACAGATTACAGGACACTGATGAAATTTGCTAGAAAACTGGACTCTGATGAATTTCGATCAAGAACTGGACTCTGTCAAATTTTCACAGATTACAGGACACTGATGAAATTTGCTAGAAAACTGGACTCTGATGAATTTTGCTATTAAAGTAGACTCTGTTCATTTTTAGGTATAAAATGGTCTCTGACGAAAATTGGGTATAAAATGGACTCTGTCAAATTTTCACAGATTACAGGACACTGATGAAATTTGCTCTCAAAGTAGACTCTGACGAATTTCTGTTGATAATTGGACTCTGATGAAATATGAGCTAAATACTGTCTCTGACTAATTTTGCTCACAAAGTAGACTCTGACAAATTTTGCTCTCAAAGTGGACTCTGTTCATTTTTAGGTATAAACTGGACTCTGATGAAATATGAGCTTAAAACCGGGCTCTGTTCAATTTGGTCTTTACAGATGAAATAGCCGTAAATGGATATAAAACTAAATGTTATGGCTAAGTGGTCTGTTTTCCTTAACAAAACATCTAAGACAATATTCTCTGGAAATGGTCCTTTTACAAATTCGGTAATAAACATATAAATAAACTTCTATGATTATTTGAAACTCTGAAAATAGTTGTAAGGAAATAGGAGGAGGAGAGAGAGAGAGAGGAGGGACGGTCCAGATATTATGGAGAAGATAAGATATGATAAGAGCCGACTGGCTGGCCGGGCGTAAAGTAAATAAAGGTGACGCGAGAGATTACGAGGTAAGGGGGGAGGGAGAAGGTGTGATGTACGAGCCCCTGAAAACCCTGGCCCGCACAGGTGATTTTCGAAATTTACCTGAAAAACTATGGCTTACATAGACGATATTTGTAAGTTGAAAACATGTCCGTAGAGTTCTCCTGGAAATGCTGTGACACGATTTTTTCTAAAACTTTTCTTTAAGATTTTCCTACTTATTTTCATCATAAGAAATTTTTAACAAACTTCTAAGATCTCAGAAATTACTTGCTCATAAGAAATCCTTACTTCCAAATCTGTGACTCCCCAAATTTACCTGAAAACCCTGGCTCCACACAGACGATATTTGACCTGAAAACCCTGGCCCGCACAGAGGATTTTGGATCCCTGAAAACCCTGGCCCGCACAGAGGATTTTTTCCCTTTGGAACCTGAAAACCCTGGCCCGCACAGAGGATTTTTCTCCCAGAAAAAAAAATCGTCTGTGGCGTGTCATCCCTACTACTTGCATCACTCTCTTGAGCCTCTGCATCACTCTCTTAAGCCACTGCTTCCCTCTCTTGATCCTCTGCATCACTCTCTTGAGCCTCTGCATCACTCTCATGATCCTCTGCATCACTCTCTTTAGCCTCTGTATCACTCTCTTGAGCCTCTACATCACTCTCTTGAGCCTCTGCATTACTCTCTTGAGCCTCTGCATCACTCTCTTTAGCCTCTGCATCCCTCTCATAATCCTCTCCATCACTCTCTTCAGCCTCTGCATCATTCTCTTGAGCCTCTGCATCCGTCTCTTAAGCCTCTACATCATTCTCTTGAGCCTCTGCATTACTCTCTTGAGCCTCTGCATCACTCTCTTAAGACTTTGCATCTCTCTCTTGAGCCTCTGCATCACTCTCTTGAGCCTCTGCATCACTCTCTTAAGCCACTGCTTCCCTCTCTTGATCCTCTGCATCACTCTCTTGAGCCTCTGCATCACTCTCATGATCCTCTGCATCACTCTCTTTAGCCTCTGTATCACTCTCTTGAGCCTCTACATCACTCTCTTGAGCCTCTGCATTACTCTCTTGAGCCTCTGCATCACTCTCTTTAGCCTCTGCATCCCTCTCATAATCCTCTCCATCACTCTCTTCAGCCTCTGCATCATTCTCTTGAGCCTCTGCATCCGTCTCTTAAGCCTCTACATCATTCTCTTGAGCCTCTGCATTACTCTCTTGAGCCTCTGCATCACTCTCTTAAGACTTTGCATCTCTCTCTTGAGCCTCTGCATCACTCTCTTGAGCCTCTGCATCCCTCTCTGGAGGCTCAGTATCCCTTTTTGGAGCCTCTGCAGCACTCTCTTGAGCCTCTGCATCATTCTCTTGAGCCTCTGCATCCCTCTCTTAAGCCTCTGCATCCCTCTCTTGATCCTCTGCATCACTCTCTTGAGTCTCTGCATCATTCTCTAGAGCCTCTGCATTCCTCTCTTAAGCCTCTACATCATTCTCTTGAGCCTCTGCATCACTATCTTGAGCCTCTGCATCACTCTCTTAAGCCTATGCCTTTCTCTCTTGAGCCTCTGCATCACTATCTTGACCCTCTGCATCACTCTCTTGAGCCTCTGCGTCCCTCTCTGGAGCCTCAGCTTCCTTCTCTTGAGTCTTTTGCAGCACTCTCTTGAGCCTCTGCATCATTCTCTTGAGCCTCTGCATCCCTCTCTTATGCCTCTGCATCACTATCTTGAGCCTCTGCATCCCTCTATTAAGCCTCTGCATCACTCTATTGAGCCTCTGCATCCTTCTCTAGAGCCTCTGCATCACTCTCTTGAGCCTCTGCATCACTCTCTTAAACCTCTGCATCACTCTCTTGAGCCTCTGCATCACTCTCATGATCCTCTGCATCACTCTCTTAAGCCTCTGCATCCCTCTCTTGAGCCTCTGCATCATTCTCATAAGCCTCTGCATCACTCTCTTGAGCCTCTACATCCCTCTCTTGAGCCTCTGCATCACTCTCTTGAGCCTCGGCATCCCTCTCTTAAGCACCTGCATCACTCTCTTGAGCCTCTGCAACACTCTCTTAAGCCTCTGCAGCTCTCTCTTAAGCCTCTGCATCACTCTCTTGAGCCTCTGCATCACTCTCTTGAGCCTCTGCATCACTCTCTTGACCCTCTGCATCCCTCTCTGGAGCCTCTGCATCCCTCTCGTGAGCCTTTGCATCCCTCTCTTAATCCTCTGCATCACTCTCGTAAGCCTCTGCATCCCTCTCTTCATCCTCTACATCACTCTCGCAAGCCTCTGCATCACTCTCTTGAGCCTCTGCATAACTCTCTTGAGTATCTGCGTCACTCTCTTCAGCCTCTGCATCACTTTATCGAGCTTCTGCATCACTCTCGTGGTCCTCTGCATCACTCTCTTGAGCCTCTGCATCACTCTCTTAAGCCTCTGCATCACTCTCTAGAGCCTCTGCATCTCTCACTTCAGCCTCTGCATCACTCTCTTAAGCCTCTGCTTCCCCTCTCTTCATCCTCTGCATCATTCTCTTGAGCCTCTGCATTGCTCTCTTGAGCCGCTGCATCACTCTCTTGAGCCTCTGCATCACTCTCTTGAGCCTCTGCATCACTCTCTTGAGCCTCTGCATCACTCTCTTATGCCACTGCTTCCCTCTCTTGATCCTCTGCATCACTCTCTTGAGCCTCTGCATCACTCTCATGATCCTCTGCATCACTCTCTTTAGCCTCTGTATCACTCTCTTGAGCCTCTACATCACTCTCTTGAGCCTCTGCATTACTCTCTTGAGCCTCTGCATCACTCTCTTTAGCCTCTGCATCCCTCTCATAATCCTCTCCATCACTCTCTTGAGCCTCTGCATCATTCTCTTGAGCCTCTGCATCCGTCTCTTAAGCCTCTACATCATTCTCTTGAGCCTCTGCATTACTCTCTTGAGCCTCTGCATCACTCTCTTAAGACTTTGCATCTCTCTCTTGAGCCTCTGCATCACTCTCTTGAGCCTCTGCATCCCTCTCTGGAGGCTCAGTATCCCTTTTTGGAGCCTCTGCAGCACTCTCTTGAGCCTCTGCATAATTCTCTTGAACCTCTGCATCCCTCTCTTAAGCCTCTGCATCCCTCTCTTGATCCTCTGCATCACTCTCTTGAGTCTCTGCATCATTCTCTAGAGCCTCTGCATTCCTCTCTTAAGCCTCTACATCATTCTCTTGAGCCTCTGCATCACTATCTTGAGCCTCTGCATCACTCTCTTAAGCCTATGCCTTTCTCTCTTGAGCCTCTGCATCACTATCTTGACCCTCTGCATCACTCTCTTGAGCCTCTGCGTCCCTCTCTGGAGCCTCAGCTTCCTTCTCTTGAGTCTTTTGCAGCACTCTCTTGAGCCTCTGCATCATTCTCTTGAGCCTCTGCATCCCTCTCTTATGCCTCTGCATCTTGAGCCTCTGCATCCCTCTATTAAGCCTCTGCATCACTCTCTTGAGCCTCTGCATCCTTCTCTAGAGCCTCTGCATCACTCTCTTGAGCCTCTGCATCACTCTCTTAAACCTCTGCATCACTCTCTTGAGCCTCTGCATCACTCTCATGATCCTCTGCATCACTCTCTTAAGCCTCTGCATCCCTCTCTTGAGCCTCTGCATCATTCTCATAAGCCTCTGCATCACTCTCTTGAGCCTCTACATCCCTCTCTTGAGCCTCTGCATCACTCTCTTGAGCCTCGGCATCCCTCTCTTAAGCACCTGCATCACTCTCTTGAGCCTCTGCAACACTCTCTTAAGCCTCTGCAGCTCTCTCTTAAGCCTCTGCATCACTCTCTTGAGCCTCTGCATCACTCTCTTGAGCCTCTGCATCACTCTCTTGACCCTCTGCATCCCTCTCTGGAGCCTCTGCATCCCTCTCGTGAGCCTTTGCATCCCTCTCTTAATCCTCTGCATCACTCTCGTAAGCCTCTGCATCCCTCTCTTCATCCTCTACATCACTCTCGCAAGCCTCTGCATCACTCTCTTGAGCCTCTGCATAACTCTCTTGAGTATCTGCGTCACTCTCTTGAGCCTCTGCATCACTTTATCGAGCTTCTGCATCACTCTCGTGATCCTCTGCATCACTCTCTTGAGCCTCTGCATCACTCTCTTAAGCCTCTGCATCACTCTCTAGAGCCTCTGCATCTCTCACTTCAGCCTCTGCATCACTCTCTTAAGCCTCTGCTTCCCCTCTCTTCATCCTCTGCATCATTCTCTTGAGCCTCTGCATTGCTCTCTTGAGCCTCTGCATCACTCTCTTGAGCCTCTGCATCACTCTCTTGAGCCTCTGCATCACTCTCTTGACCCTCTGCATCACTCTCTTGAGCCTCTGCATCACTCTCTTAAGCCTCTGCATCCCTCTCTTCATCCTCTGCATCAATCTCTTGAGCCTCTGCATCATTCTTTTGAGCCTCTGCATCACTCTCTGGAGTCTCTGCATCACTCGCTTGAGCATCTGCATCCCTCTCTGGAGCCTCTGCATACCTCTCTTGAGCCTCTATATCCCTCTCTTAAGCCTTTGCATCACTCACTTAAGCCTCTGCATAACTCTCGTAAGCCTCTGAATCACTCTCTTGAGACTCTGCATCCCTCTCTTGAGCCTCTGCATCACTCTCTTCAGCCTCTGCATCCCTCTCTTGAGCCTCTGCATCATTCTCCTAAGCCTCTACATCACTCTCCTGAGCCTCTGCGTCACTCACTTTAGCCTCTGCATCACTCTCTTTAGCCTTTGCATCACTCTTTTGAGCCTCTGCATCACACTCTTGAGCCTCTGCATAACTGTCTTGAGCCTCTGCATCTCTCTCTTGAGCCTCTGCATCCCTCTCTTGAGCCTCTGCAACACTCTCTTCAACCTCTGCATCACTCTCTTTATCCTCTGCACCCCTCTCGTAAGCCTTTGCATCCCTCGCTTGAGCCTCTGCATAACTCTCCTGAGTCTCTGAATCTCTCTCTTGAGCCTCTGAGTCCCTCTCTTGAGTTTCTGCATCACTCTCTTCATCCTCTGTATCCCTCTCCTATGCCTCTGCATCACTCTGCATCCCTCTCTTGAGCCTTTGCATCACTCTCTTAAGCCTCTGCATCCCTCTCTTGAACCACTGCATCATTCTCGTAAGCCTCTGCATCACTCTCTCAAGCCTCTGCACAACTCTCTTGAGTGTCTGCATCAATCTCTTTAGCCTCTGAATCCCTCTCTTGAGCCTCTGCATCACTCTCTCGAGCCTCTGCATCACCCTCCTGAGCCTCTGAATCCCTCTCTTGAGCCTCTGCATCACTCTCTCGAGCCTCTGCATCACTCTCTTGATCCTCTGCATCACTCTCTTGATCCTCTGCATCACTCTCTTGAGCCTCTGCATCCCTCTCTTGAGCCTCTGCATCCCTCTCTTGAGCCTCTGCATCACTCTCCTGAGGATCTGCATCTCCCTCTTAAGCCTCTGCATCCCTTTTTTGAGCCTCTGCATCACTTTCTTAAACCTCTGCATCCCTTTCTTGAGCGTCTGCATCACTCTCTTGAATTCCTGAATCCCTCTCATGAGCCTTTGCATCCCTCTCCTGAGCCTTTGCATCACTCTCTTAAGCGTCTGCATCCCTTTCTTGAGCCTCAGCGTCTGCATCACTTTCTAAACCTCTGCATCCCTCTCTTGATTCTCTACATCACTCGCATGAGCCTCTGCAAAACTTTCTTGAGCCTCTGCAGTACTCTTTTGAGCCTCTGCATCCCTCTCTTGAGCCTCTGCAACACTCTCTTCAGCCTCTGCATCTCTCTCTTTAGCCTCTGCACCCCTCTCCTAAGCCTCTGCATCCCTCGCTTGAGCCTCTGCATAACTCTCTTGAGTCTCTAAATCTCTCTCTTGAGCATCTGAATCCCTCTCTTGAGTCTCTGCATCACTCTCTTCATCCTCTGTATCCCTCTCCTATGCATCTGCATCACTCTGCATCCCCTCTCTTGAGCCTTTGCGTCACTCTCTTAAGCCTATGCATCCCTTTCTTGAACCACTGCATCATTCTCGCAAGCCTCTGCATCACTCTCTTGAGCCTCAGCATAACTCTCTTGAGTGTCTGCATCACTCTCTTAAGCCTCTGAATCCCTCTCTTGAGCCTGTGCATCACTCTCTCGAGCCTCTGCATCACCCTCTTGAGCCTCTGAATCCCTCTCTTGAGCCTCTGCATCACTCTCTCGAGCCTCTGCATCACTCTCTTGAGCCTCTGAATCCCTCTCTTGAGACTCTGCATCACTCTCTAGAGCCTCTGCATCACTCTCTTCAGCCTCTGCATCACTCTCTTAAGCCTCTGCTTCCCTCTCTTGATCCTCTGCATCACTATCTTGAGCCTCTGCATCACTCTCTTTATCGTCTGCATCACTCTCTTTAGCCTCTACATCACTCTCTTGAGCCTCTGCATCACTCTCTTGAGCCTCTGCATCACTCTCTTGATCCTCTGCATCACTCTCTTTATCGTCTGCATCAATCTCCTAAGCCTCTGCATCACTCTCTCTTGAGCCTCTGCATCACTCTCTTAAGCCTCTGTCTGCATCCCTCTCTTGAGCCTCCGCATCACTCTCTTGAGCCTCTGCATCACTCTCTTGAGCCTCTGCATCACTCTCTTGAGCCTCTGCATCACTCTCTTGAGCCTCTGCATCACTCTCTTGAGCCTCTGCATCACTCTCTTGAGCCTCTGCATCACTCTCTTGATCCTCTGCATCACTCTCTTAAGCCTCTGCATCACTCTCTTGAGCCTCTGCATCCCTCTCTTAAGCCTCTGCATCACTCTCTTGAGCCTCTGCATCACTCTCTTGAGCCTCTGCATCACTCTCTTGAGCCTCTGCATCCCTCTCTTGAGCCTCTGCATCACTCTCTTGAGCCTCTGCATCACTCTCTTGAGCCTCTTTCTGCAGACCTCTGCATCACTCTCTAGAGCCTCTGCATCACTCTCTTCAGCACTCTCTTGCCTCTGCATCACTCTCTTGAGCCTCTGCATCACTCTCTTGAGCCTCTGCATCACTCTCTTGATCCTCTGCATCACTATCTTGAGCCTCTGCATCACTCTCTTTATCGTCTGCTTCACTCTCTTTAGCCTCTACATCACTCTCTTGAGCCTCTGAATCACTCTCTTGAGACTCTGCATCACTCTCTTGATCCTCTGCATCACTCTCTTTATCGTCTGCATCACTCTCCTAAGCCTCTGCATCACTCTCCTGAGCCTCTGCGTCACTCACTTTAGCCTCTGCATCACTCTCTTTGGCCTCTGCATCACTCTCTTGAGCCTCTGCATCACTCTCTTGATCCTCTGCATCACTCTTTTGAGCCTCTGCATCACTCTCTTGAGCCTCTGCATTGCTCTCTTGAGCCTCTGCATCACTCTCTTGAGCCTCTGTAACTCTCACTTCAGCGTCTGCATCACTCTCTTAAGCCTCTGCATCCCTCTCTTGAGCCTCTGCATAACTCTCTTGAGCCTCTGCATCTCTCTCTTGAGCCTCTGCATCCCTCTCTTGAGCTTCTGCATCACTTTCTTAAGCCTCTGCATCCCTGTCTTGATCCTCTACATCACTCGCTTGAGCCTCTGCATAACTCTCTTGAGCCTCTGCATCACTCTCTTGAGCCTCTGCATCCCTCTTTTGAGCCTCTGCAACACTCTCTTCAACCTCTGCATCACTCTCTTTATCCTCTGCACCCCTCTCTTAAGCCTCTGCATCCCTCGCTTGAGCCTCTGCATCACTCTCGAGCCTCTGCATCACCCTCTTGAGCCTCTGAATCCCTCTCTTGAGCCTCTGCATCACTCTCTAGAGCCTCTGCATCACTTTCTTCAGCCTCTGCATCACTCTCTTGATCCTCTGCATCACTCTCTTGATCCTCTGCATCACTCTCTTGAGCCTCTGCATCCCTCTCTTGAGCCTCTGCATCCCTCTCTTGAGCCTCTGCATCACTCTCTTGAGCCTCTGCATCACCCTCTTAAGCCTCTGCATCCCTTTTTTGAGCCTCTGCATCACTTTCTTAAGCCTCTGCATCCCTTTCTTGAGCGTCTGCATCACTCTCTTGAATTCCTGAATCCCTCTCATGAGCCTTTGCATCCCTCTCCTGAGCCTTTGCATCACTCTCTTAAGCCTCTGCATCCCTTTCTTGAGCCTCTGCGTCACTCTCTTCAGCGTCTGCATCACTCTCTTAAGCCTCTGCATCCCTCTCTTGATTCTCTACATCACTCGCATGAGTCTCTGCAAAACTCTCTTGAGCCTCTGCATTACTCTCTTGAGCCTCTGCATCCCTCTCTTGAGCCTCTGCATCCCTCTCTTGAGCCTCTGCATCACTCTCTTGAGCCTCTGCATCACCCTCTTAAGCCTCTGCATCCCTTTTTTGAGCCTCTGCATCACTTTCTTAAGCCTCTGCATCCCTTTCTTGAGCGTCTGCATCACTCTCTTGAATTCCTGAATCCCTCTCATGAGCCTTTGCATCCCTCTCTTGATCCTCTACATCACTCGCTTGAGCCTCTGCATAACTCTCTTGAGCCTCTGCATCACTCTCTTGAGCCTCTGCATCCCTCTCTTCAGCCTCTGCAACACTCTCTTCAGCCTCCGCATCACTCTCTTAAGCCTCTGCTTCCCTCTCTTGATCCTCTGCATCACTATCTTGAGCCTCTGCATCACTCTCTAGAGCCTCTGCATCACTCTCTTCAGCCTCTGCATCACTCTCTTAAGCCTCTGCTTCCCTCTCTTGATCCTCTGCATCACTATCTTGAGCCTCTGCATCACTCTCTTTATCGTCTGCATCACTCTCTGTAGCCTCTACATCACTCTCTTCAGCCTCTGCATCACTCTCTTGAGCCTCTGCATCACTCTCTTGATCCTCTGCATCACTCTCTTGAGCCTCTGCATCATTCTCTTGAGCCTCTGCATCCCTCTCTTAAGCCTCTACATCATTCTCTTGAGCCTCTGCATCTCTCTCTTGAGCCTCTGCATCAATCTCTTAAACCGCTGCCTTTCTCTCTTGATCCTCTGCATCCTTCTCTTGAGCCTCTGCATCATTCTCTTCGGCCTCTGAATCCCTCTCCTAAGCCTCTGCATCACTCTCTTGAGCCTCTGCATCCGTCTATTAAACGTCTGCGTCTGTTTTGAGCCTATGCATCTCTCTCCTGGGCCTCTGCATCACTCTCTTAAGCCTCTGCAACACTCTTTTCAGCCTCTGCATCACTCTCCTAAGCCTCTGCATCACTCTCTTCAGCCTCTGCATCACACTCTTAAGCCTCTGCTTCCCTCTCCTGATCCTCTGCATCACTCTCTTGAGCCTCTGCATCACTCTCATGATCCTCTGCATCACTCTCTTTAGCCTCTGTATCACTCTCTTGAGCCTCTACATCACTCTCTTGAGCCTCTGCATTACTCTCTTGAGCCTCTGCATCACTCTCTTTAGCCTCTGCATCCCTCTCATAATCCTCTGCATCACTCTCTTGAGCCTCTGCATCATTCTCTTGAGCCTCTGCATCCGTCTCTTAAGCCTCTACATCATTCTCTTGAGCCTCTGCATTACTCTCTTGAGCCTCTGCATCACTCTCTTAAGCCTTTGCATCTCTCTCTTGAGCCTCTGCATCACTCTCTTGATCCTCTGCATCCCTCTCTGGAGGCTCAGTATCCCTCTCTTGAGCCTTTGCAGCACTCTCTTGAGCCTCTGCATCATTCTCTTGAGCTTCTGCATCCCTCTCTTAAGCCTCTGCATCCCTCTCTTGATCCTCTGCATCACTCTCTTGAGTCTCTGCATCATTCTCTTGAGCCTCTGCATTCCTCTCTTAAGCCTCTACATCATTCTCTTGAGCCTCTGCATCACTATCTTGAGCCTCTGCATCACTCTCTTAAGCCTCTGCCTTTCTCTCTTGAGCCTCTGCATCACTCTCTTGAGCCTCTGCATCCCTCTCTGGAGCCTCAGCTTCCTTCTCATGAGCCTTTTGCAGCACTCTCCTGAGCCTCTGCATCATTCTCTTGAGCCTCTGCATCCCTCTCTTAAGCCTCTGCATCACTCTCTTGAGCCTCTGCATCCCTCTATTAAGCCTCTGCATCACTCTCTTGAGCCTCTGCATCCCTCTCTTGAGCCTCTGCATCACTCTCTTGAGCCTCTGCATCACTCTCTTGAACCTCTGCATCACTCTCTTGAGCCTCTGCATCACTCTCATGATCCTCTGCATCACTCTCTTAAGCCTCTGCATCCCTCTCTTGAGCCTCTGCATCATTCTCATAAGCCTCTACATCACTCTCTTGAGCCTCTGCATTACTCTCTTGAGCCTCTGCATCACTCTCTTTAGGCTCTGCATCCCTCTCATAATCCTCTGCATCACTCTCTTGAGCCTCTGCATCATTCTCTTGAGCCTCTGCATCCGTCTCTTAAGCCTCTACATCATTCTCTTGAGCCTCTGCATTACTCTCTTGAGCCTCTGCATCCCTCTCTGGAGTCTCAGTATCTCTCTCTTGAGCCTCTGCAGCACTCTCTTGAGCCTCTGCATCATTCTCTTGAGCCTCTGCATCCCTCTCTTAAGCCTCTGCATCCCTCTCTTGGTCCTCTGCATCACTCTCTTGAGTCTCTGCATCATTCTCTTGAGCCTCTGCATCACTATCTTGAGCCTCTGCATCACTCTCTTAAGCCTCTGCCTTTTTCTCTTGAGCCTCTGCATCACTCTCTTGAGCCTCTGCATCCCTCTCTGGAGCCTCAGCATCCCTCTCTTGAGCCTTTTGCAGCACTCTCTTGAGCCTCTGCATCATTCTCTTGAGCCTCAGCATCCCTCTCTTAAGCCTCTGCATCACTCTCTTGAGCCTCTGCATCCCTCTATTAAGCCTCTGCATCACTCTCTTGAGCCTCTGCATCCCTCTCTTGAGCCTCTGCATCACTCTCTTGAGCCTCTGCATCACTCTCTTGAACCTCTGCATCACTCTCTTGAGCCTCTGCATCACTCTCATGATCCTCTGCATCACTCTCTTAAGCCTCTGCATCCCTCTCTTGAGCCTCTGCATCACTCTCATAAGCCTCTGCATCACTCTCTGGAGCCTCTGCATCACTCTCTTGAGCCTCTACATCCCTCTCTTGAGCCTCTGCATCACTCTCTTGAGCCTCGGCATCCCTCTCTTGCAGCCTCTGCATCACTCTCTTGAGCCTCTGCATCACTCTCTTAAGCCTCTGCAGCCCTCTCTTAAGCCTCTGCATCCCTCGCTTGAGCCTCTGCATAACTCTCTTGAGTCTCTGAATCTCTCTCTTGAGCATCTGAATCCCTCTCTTGAGTCTCTGCATCACTCTCTTCATCCTCTGTATCCCTCTCTTATGCCTCTGCATCACTCTGCATCCCCTCTCTTGAGCCTCTGCATCACTCTCTTAAGCCTATGCATCCCTCTCTTGAGCCTCTGCATCACTCTCGTAACCCTCTGCATCACTCTCTTGAGCCTCTGCATCACTCTCTTGAGCCTCTGCATCACTCTCTTAAGCCTCTGCATCCCTCTCTTGAGCCTCTGCATCACTCTCTAGAGCCTCTGCATCACTCTCTTCAGCCTCTGCATCACTCTCTTAAGCCTCTGCTTCCCTCTCTTGATCCTCTGCATCACTCTCTTGAGCCTCTGCATCACTCTCTAGAGCCTCTGCATCACTCTCTTCAGCCTCTGCATCACTCTCTTAAGCCTCTGCATCCCTCTCTTGAGCCTCTGCATCACTCTCTTGAGCCTCTGCATCACTCTCTTGAGCCTCTGCATCACTCTCTTGAGCCTCTGCATTACTCTCTTGAGCCTCTGCATCATTCTCTTGAGCCTCTGCATCCCTCTCTTGAGCCTCTGCAATCATTCTCTTGAGCCTCTGCATCTCTCTCTTGAGCCTCTGCATCAATCTCTTAAGCCGCTGCATCACTCTCTTGAGCCTCTGCATCCCTCTCTTGAGCCTCTGCATCATTCTCTTGGGCCTCTGCATCCCTCTCCTAAGCCTCTGCATCACTCTCTTGAGCCTCTGCATCCGTCTCTTAAGCCGTCTGCCTATCATCTCTCTCCTGGGCCTCTGCATCACTCTCTTAAGCCTCTGCATCACTCTCTTCAGCCTCTGCATCACTCTCCTAAGCCTCTGCATCACTCTCTTGAGCCTCTGCATCACTCTCTTAAGCCTCTGCTTCCCTCTCTTGATCCTCTGCATCACTCTCTTGAGCCTCTGCATCACTCTCATGATCCTCTGCATCACTCTCTTGAGCCTCTGCATCACTCTCTTAAGCCTCTGCATCACTCTCTTGAGCCTCTGCATCACTCTCTTGAGCCTCTGCATCACTCTCTTGAGCCTCTGCATCCCTCTCTTGAGCCTCTGCATCACTCTCATGAGCCTCTGCATCTCTCTCTTGAGCCTCTGCATCCCTCTTTTGAGCCTCTGCATCACTTTCTTAAGCCTCTGCATCCCTCTCTTGAGCCTCTGCATCACTCTCTTGAATTCTCTGCATCCCTCTCTTGAGCCTTTGCATCCCTCTCTTGAGCCTCTGCATCACTCTCTTAAGCGTCTGCATCCCTTTCTTGAGCCTCAGCGTCTGCATCACTCTCTTAAGCCTCTGCATCCCTCTCTTGAGCCTCTGCATCACTCTCTTGAGCCTCTGCATCACTCTCTTGAGCCTCTGCATCACTCTCTTGAGCCTCTGCATCCCTCTCTTGAGCCTCTGCATCACTCTCTTGAGCCTCTGCATCACTCTCTTGAGCCTCTGCATCCCTCTCTTGAGCCTCTGCATCCCTCTCTTGAGCCTCTGCATTACTCTCTTGAGGATCTGCATCTCTCTCTTAAGCCTCTGCATCCCTTTCTTGAGCCTCTGCATCACTTTCTTAAGCCTCTGCATCACTCTCTTGAGCCTCTGCATCACTCTCTTGAGCCTCTGAATCCCTCTCTTGAGCCTTAGCATCCCTCTCCTGAGCCTCTGCATCACTCTCTTAAGCGTCTGCATCCCTTTCTTGAGCCTCTTAAGTCTGCATCACTCTCTTAAGCCTCTGCATCCCTCTCTTGATTCTCTGCATCACTCTCTTGAGCCTCTGCATCACTCTCTTGAGCCTCTGCATCACTCTTTTGAGCCTCTGCATCCCTCTCTTGAGCCTCTGCAACACTCTCTTCAGCCTCTGCATCTCTCTCTTTAGCCTCTGCACCCCTCTCTTAAGCCTCTGCATCCCTCGCTTGAGCCTCTGCATCACTCTCTTGAGCCTCTGCATCTCTCTCTTGAGCCTCTGCATCCCTCTCTTGAGCCTCTGCATCACTCTCTTCAGCCTCTGCATCCCTCTCTTATGCCTCTGCATCACTCTCTTGCATCTGCCCTCTCTTGAGCCTCTGCGTCACTCTCTTAAGCCTCTGCATCCCTCTCTTGAGCCACTGCATCACTCTCTTGAGCCTCTGCATCACTCTCTTGAGCCTCTGCATAACTCTCTTGAGCCTCTGCATCACTCTCTTAAGCCTCTGAATCCCTCTCTTGAGCCTCTGCCTCACTCTCTCGAGCCTCTGCATCACTCTCTTGAGCCTCTGAATCCCTCTCTTGAGCCTCTGCATCACTCTCTCGAGCCTCTGCATCACTCTCTTGAGCCTCTGCATCCCTCTCTTGAGACTCTGCATCACTCTCTTGAGCCTCTGCATCACTCTCTTCAGCCTCTGCATCACTCTCTTAAGCCTCTGCATCCCTCTCATGATCCTTTGCATCACTCTCTTGAGCCTCTGCATCACTCTCTTGATCCTCTGCATCACTCTCTTTAGCCTCTGCATCACTCTCTTGAACCTCTGCATCACTCTCTTGATCCTCTGCATCACGCTCTTTATCCTCTGCATCACTCTCTTAAGCCTCTGCATCACTCTCCTGAGCCTCTGCGTCACTCTCTTTAGCCTCTGCATCACTCTCTTTGGCCTCTGCATCACTCTCTTGAGCCTCAGCATCACTCTCTTGATCCTCTGCATCACTCTCTTGAGCCTCTGCATCACTCTCTTGAGCCTCTGCATCACTCTCTTGAGCCTCTGCATCACTCTCTTGAGCCTCTGCATCACTCTCTTAAGCCTCTGCATAACTCTCACTTCAGCGTCTGCATCACTCTCTTAAGCCTCTGCATCCCTCTCTTGAGCCTCTGCATCACTCTCTTGATCCTCTGCATCACTCTCTTGAGCCTCTGCATCCCTCTCTTGAGCCTCTGCATCACTCTCTTAAGCCTCTGCATCCCTCTCTTGATCCTCTGCATCACTCGCTTGAGCCTCTGCATCCCTCTCTTGAGCCTCTGCATCACTCTCTTGAGCCTCTGCATCCCTCTTTTTAGCCTCTGCATCACTCTCTTCAGCCTCTGCATCACTCTCTTTATCCTCTGCATCCCTCTCTTAAGCCTCTGCATCCCTCTCTTGAGCCTCTGCATCACTCTCTCGAGCCTCTGCATCACTCTCTTGAGCCTCTGAATCCCTCTCTTGAGCCTCTGCATCACTCTCTTGAGCCTCTGCATCAGTCTCTTCAGCCTCTGCATCACTCTCTTGAGCCTCTGCATCACTCACTTGATCCTCTGCATCACTCTCTTGAGCCTCTGCATCCCTCTCTTGAGCCTCTGCATCCCTCTCTTGAGCCTCTGCATCACTCTCTTGAGCCTCTGCATCACTCTCTTAAGCCTCTGCATCCCTCTTCTTTTGAGCCTCTGCATCACTCTCTTAAGCCTCTGCATCCCTCTCTTGAGCCTCTGCATCACTCTCTTGAGCCTCTGAATCCCTCTCATGAGCCTCTGCATCCCTCTCTTGAGCCTCTGCATCACTCTCTTAAGCCTCTGCATCCCTCTCTTGAGCCTCTGCATCACTCTCTTCAGCGTCTGCATCACTCTCTTAAGCCTCTGCATCCCTCTCTTGATTCTCTGCATCACTCTCTTGAGCCTCTGCATCTCTCTCTTGAGCCTCTGCATCACTCTCTTGAGCCTCTGCATCCCTCTCTTCAGCCTCTGCAACACTCTCTTCAGCCTCTGCATCACTCTCTTTAGCCTCTGCACCCCTCTCCTAAGCCTCTGCATCCCTCTCTTGAGCCTCTGCATAACTCTCTTGAGTCTCTGAATCTCTCTCTTGAGCCTCTGAATCCCTCTCTTGAGTCTCTGCATCACTCTCTTCATCCTCTGCATCCCTCTCCTATGCATCTGCATCACTCTGCATCCCTCTCTTGAGCCTCTGCATCACTCTCTTAAGCCTCTGCATCCCTTTCTTGAACCTCTGCATCAATCTCGCAAGCCTCTGCATCACTCTCTTGAGCCTCTGCATAACTCTCTTGAGCCTCTGCATCACTCTCTTAAGCCTCTGAATCCCTCTCTTGAGCCTCTGCATCACTCTCTCGAGCCTCTGCATCACCCTCTTGAGCCTCTGCATCACTCTCTTGAGCCTCTGCATCACTCTCTTGAGCCTCTGCATCACTCTCGTGAGCCTCTGCATCACTCTCTTGAGCCTCTGCATCACTCTCTAGAGCCTCTGCATCACTCTCTTCAGCCTCTGCATCACTCTCTTAAGCCTCTGCTTCCCTCTCTTGATCCTCTGCATCACTCTCTTGAGCCTCTGCATCACTCTCTAGAGCCTCTGCATCACTCTCTTCAGCCTCTGCATCACTCTCTTAAGCCTCTGCATCCCTCTCTTGAGCCTCTGCATCACTCTCTTGAGCCTCTGCATCACTCTCTTGAGCCTCTGCATCACTCTCTTGAGCCTCTGCATCACTCTCTTCAGCCTCTGCATCACTCTCTTGAGCCTCTGCATCACTCTCTTGATCCTCTGCATCACTCTCTTGAGCCTCTGCATCATTCTCTTGAGCCTCTGCATCCCTCTCTTAAGCCTCTACATCATTCTCTTGAGCCTCTGCATCTCTCTCTTGAGCCTCTGCATCAATCTCTTAAGCCTCTGCATCCCTCTCTTGAGCCTCTGCATCCCTCTCTTGAGCCTCTGCATCATTCTCTTGGGCCTCTGAATCACTCTCCTAAGCCTCTGCATCACTCTCTTGAGCCTCTGCATCCGTCTATTAAGCGTCTGCATCTGTTTTGAGCCTATGCATCTCTCTCCTGAGCCTCTGCATCACTCTCTTGAGCCTCTGCATTACTCTCTTAAGCCTCTGCATCACTCGTTTTTGCCTCTGCATCACTCTCTTGAGCCTCTGCATCACTCTCTTAAGCCTCTGCATCCCTCTCCTGATCCTCTGCATCACTCTCTTGAGCCTCTGCATCACTCTCTTGAGCCTCTGCATCACTCTCTTGAGCCTCTGCATCACTCTCTTGAGCCTCTGCATCACTCTCTTCAGCCTCTGCATCACTCTCTTGAGCCTCTGCATCACTCTCTTTAGCCTCTGCATCCCTCTCTTAATCCTCTGCATCACTCTCTTGAGCCTCTGCATCATTCTCTTGAGCCTCTGCATCCCTCTCTTAAGCCTCTGCATCATTCTCTTGAGCCTCTGCATTACTCTCTTGAGCCTCTGCATCACTCTCTTGAGCCTCTGCATCCCTCTCTTGAGCCTCTGCATCACTCTCTTGAGCCTCTGCATCCGTCTTTGGAGCCTCTGCATCATTCTTTTGAGCCTCTGCATCCGTCTTTGGAGCCTCTGCATCATTCTCTTGAGCCTCTGCATCCCTCTCTTAAGCCTCTGCATCCATCTTTTGATCCTCTGCATCACTATCATGAGCCTCTGCATCACTCTCTTGAGCCTCTGCATAACTCTCTTGATCCTCTGCATCATTCCCCTTAGCCTCTGCATTACTCTCTTGAGCCTCTGCATCACTCTCTTAAGCCTCTGCATCACTCTCTTGAGCCTCTGCATCACTCTCTTGAGCCTCTGCATCCCTCTCTTGAGCCTCTGCATCCTTCTCTTGAGCCTCTGCATCACTCTCTTGAGCCTCTGCATCATTCTCTTGAGCCTCTGCATCACTCTCATAAGCCTCTGCATCACTCTCTTGAGCCTCTGCATCCCTCTCTTGAGCCTCTGCATCACTCTCTTGAGCCTCTGCATCCCTCTCTTGAGCCTCTGCATCACTCTCTTGAGCCTCTGCATCACTCTCTTGAACCTCTGCATCACTCTCTTGAGCCTCTGCATCACTCTCTTGAGCCTCTGCATCACTCTCTTAAGCCTCTGCATCCCTCTCTTGAGCCTCTGCATCATTTTCTTAAGCCTCTGCATCACTCTCTTGAGCCTCTGCATCACTCTCTTGAGCCTCTGCATCACTCTCTTGAGCCTCTGCATCCCTCTCTTAAGCCTCTGCATCACTCTCTTGAGCCTCTGCATCACTCTCTTGAGCCTCTGCATCACTCTCTTAAGCCTCTGCATCACTCTCTTGAGCCTCTGCATCACTCTCTTGAGCCTCTGCATCACTCTCTGGAGCCTCAGTATCACTCTCTTGAGCCTCTGCATCACTCTCTTGAGCCTCTGCATCACTCTCTTGAGCCTCTGCATCCCTCTCTTGGTCCTCTGCATCACTCTCTTGAGCCTCTGCATCATCACACTCTCTTGAGCCTCTGCATCACTCTCTTGAGCCTCTGCATCCTCTCTTAAGCCTCTGCATCACTCTCTTGAGCCTCTGCATCACTCTCTGGAGCCTCTGCTTCACTCTCTTGAGCCTCTGCCACTCTTTGAGCAGCACTCTCTTGAGCCTCTGCATCACTCTCTTGAGCCTCTGCATCACTCTCTTAAGCCCCTGCATCACTCTCTTGAGCTCTGCATCTTGAGCCTCTGCATCACTCTCTTGAGCCTCTGCATCACTCTCTTGAGCCTCTGCATCCCTCTCTTGAGCCTCTGCATCACTCTCTTGAGCCTCTGCATCACTCTCTTGAGCCTCTGCATCACTCTCTTAAGCCTCTGCATCACTCTCTTGAGCCTCTGCATCACTCTCGTAAGCCTCTGCATCACTCTCTTGAGTCTCTGCATCACTCTCTTGAGCCTCTGCATCCCTCTCTTGAGCCTCTGCATCACTCTCTTGAGCCTCTGCATCACTCTCTTGAGCATCTACATCCCTCTCTTGAGCCTCTGCATCCCTCTATTAAGCCTCTGCATAACTCTCTTGAGCCTCTGCATCACTCTCTTAAGCCTCTGCATCACTCTCTTGAGCCTCTGCATCCCTCTCTTGAGCCTCTGCATAACTCTCTTGAGTCTCTGAATCTCTCTCTTGAGCCTCTGAATCCCTCTCTTGAGTCTCTGCATCACTCTCTTCGTCCTCTGCATCCCTCTCTTAAGCCTCTGCATCTCTCTCTTGAGCCTCTGCATCCCTCTCTTGAGCCTCTGCATCACTCTCTTCGTCCTCTGCATCCCTCTCTTGAGCCTCTGCATCACTCTCTTAAGCCTCTGCATCACTCTCTTAAGCCTCTGAATCACTCTCTTGAGCCTCTGCATCACTCTCTTCAGCCTCTGCATCACTCTCTTAAGCCTCTGCATCACTCTCTTGAGCCTCTGCATCTCTCTCTTGAGCCTCTGCATCACTCTCTTGAGCCTCTGCATCACTCTCTTAGCCTCTGCATCCCTCTCTTGAGCCTCTGCATCACTCTCTTAAGCCTCTGCATCACTCTCTTGAGCCTCTGCATCACTCTCTTGAGCCTCTGCATCACTCTCTTGAGCCTCTGCATCCCTCTCTTAAGCCTCTGCATCACTCTCTTGAGCCTCTGCATCACTCTCTTGAGCCTCTGCATCACTCTCTTAAGCCTCTGCATCACTCTCTTGAGCCTCTGCATCCCTCTCTTGAGCCTCTGCATCACTCTCTTGAGCCTCTGCATCACTCTCTTGAGCCTCTGCATCACTCTCTTGAGCCTCTGCATCCGTCTATTAAACGTCTGCGTCTGTTTTGAGCCTATGCATCTCTCTCCTGGGCCTCTGCATCACTCTCTTAAGCCTCTGCAACACTCTTTTCAGCCTCTGCATCACTCTCCTAAGCCTCTGCATCACTCTCTTCACCCTCTGCATCACTCTCTTAAGCCTATGCTTCCCTCTCTTGAGCCTCTGCATCACTCTCTTGAGCCTCTGCATCACTCTCATGATCCTCTGCATCACTCTCTTGAGCCTCTGCATCACTCTCTTTAGCCTCTGCATCACTCTCTTGAGCCTCTACATCACTCTCTTGAGCCTCTGCATTACTCTCTTGAGCCTCTGCATCACTCTCTTTAACCTCTGCCACCCTCTCATAAGCCTCTGCATCACTCTCTTGAGCCTCTGCATCATTCTCTTGAGCCTCTGCATCCCTCTCTTAAGCCTCTACATCATTCTCTTGAGCCTCTGCATCCCTTTCTTGAGCCTCTGCATCACTCTCTTAAGCCTTTGCATCCCTCTCTTGAGCCTCTGCATCACTCTCTTGAGCCTCTGCATCTCTCTCTTGTGCCTCTGCATCCCTCTCTTGAGCCTCTGCATCACTCTCTTGAGCCCCTGCATCATTCTCTTGAGCCTCTGCATCCCTCTCTTAAGCCTCTGCATCCCTCTCTTGAGCCTCTGCATCACTCTCTTGAGCCTCTACATCACTCTATTGAGCCTCTGCATTACTCTCTTAAGCCTCTACATCATTCTCTTGAGCCTCTGCATCACTCTCTTGAGCCTCTGCATCACTCTCTTAAGCCTCTGCCTTTCTCTCTTGAGCCTCTGCATCACTCTCTTGAGCCTCTGCATCCCTCTCTGGAGCCTCTGCATCCTTCTATTGAGCCTTTGCATCACTCTCTTGAGCCTCTGCATCATTCTCTTGAGCCTCTGCATCCCTCTCTTGAGCCTCTGCATCACTCTCTTGAGCCTCTGCATCCCTCTATTGAGCCTCTGCATCACTCTCTTGAGCCTCTGCATCCCTCTCTTGAGCCTCTGCATCACTCTCTTGAGCCTCTGCATCACTCTCATGATCCTCTGCATCACTCTCTTCAGCCTCTGCATCACTCTCTTCAGCCTCTGCATCACTCTCTTGAGCCTCTGCATCACTCTCTTGATCCTCTGCATCACTCTCTTGAGCCTCTGCATCATTCTCTTGAGCCTCTGCATCCCTCTCTTAAGCCTCTGCATCATTCTCTTGAGCCTCTGCATCTCTCTCTTGAGCCTCTGCATCAATCTCTTAATCCTCTGCCTTTCTCTCTTGAGCCTCTGCATCACTCTCTTGAGCCTCTGCATCATTCTCTTGGGCCTCTGCATCCCTCTCCTAAGCCTCTGCATCACTCTCTTGAGCCTCTGCATCACTCTATTAAACTCTCTGCGTCTGTTTTGAGCCTCTGCATCTCTCTCCTGAGCCTCTGCATCACTCTCTTAAGCCTCTGCATCACTCTTTTCAGCCTCTGCATCACTCTCCTAAGCCTCTGCATCACTCTCTTCAGCCTCTGCATCACTCTCTTAAGCCTCTGCTTCCCTCTCTTGATCCTCTGCATCACTCTCTTGAGCCTCTGCATCACTCTCATGATCCTCTGCATCACTCTCTTGAGCCTCTGCATCACTCTCTTTAGCCTCTGCATCACTCTCTTGAGCCTCTGCATCACTCTCTTGAGCCTCTGCATTACACTCTCTTGAGCCTCTGCATCACTCTCTTTAGCCTCTGCATCCCTCTCATAATCCTCTGCATCACTCTCTTGAGCCTCTGCATCATTCTCTTGAGCCTCTGCATCCGTCTCTTAAGCCTCTACATCATTCTCTTGAGCCTCTGCATTACTTTCTTGA
>NW_025561764.1:0-19106 GCF_020424385.1 Procambarus clarkii | reverse complement strand
CCCGCCGCCACTGTCCGCCCGACGCCACTGTCCGCCCGCCGCCACTGTCCGCCCGCCGCCACTGTCCGCCCGCCGCCACTGTCCGCCCGCCGCCACTGTCCTCCCGCCGCCACTGTCCGCCCGTCGCCGCCCTGTCCCCGCCCGCCGCCACTATCCGCCCGCCGCCGCCACTGTCCTCCCGCCGCCACTATCCGCCACCGCCGCCACTGTCTGCCCGACGCCACTGTCCGCCCGCCGCCACAGTCCGCCCGCCGCCACTATCCGCCACCGCCGCCACTGTCCGCCCGACGCCACTGTCCGCCCGCCGCCACTGTCCGCCCGCCGCCACTGTCCGCCCGCCGCCACTGTCCGCCCGCCGCCACTGTCCTCCCCGCCGCCACTGTCCGCCCCCGTCGCCCTGTCCGCCCGCCGCCACTATCCGCCACCGCCGCCACTGTCCGCCCGCCGCCACTGTCCGCCGCCGCCACTATCCGCCACTGTCCGCCCGACGCCACTGTCCGCCCGCCGCCGCCCTGTCCGCCCGCCGCCACTATCCGCCACCGCCGCCACTGTCCGCCCGACGCCACTGTCCGCCCGCCGCTACTGTCCGCCCGCCGCCACTGTCCGCCCGCCGCCACTGTCCCGCCCGCCGCCACTATCCGCCCGCCGCCACTGTCCTCCCGCCGCCACTGTCCGCCCCGCCGCCGCCCTGTCCCGCCCGCCGCCACTATCCGCCACCGCCGCCACTGTCCGCCCGACGCCACTGTCCGCCCGCCGCCACTGTCCGCCCGCCGCCACTGTCCGCCCGCCGCCACTGTCCGCCCGCCGCCACTGTCCTCCCGCCGCCACTGTCCGCCCGTCGCCACTGCCCTGTCCGCCCGCCGCCACTATCCGCCACCGCCGCCACTGTCCGCCCGCCGCCACTATCCGCCACCCGCCGCCACTGTCTGCCCGACGCCACTGTCCGCCCGCCGCCACTGTCCGCCCGCCGCCACTATCCGCCACCGCCGCCACTGTCCGCCCGACGCCACTGTCCGCCCGCCGCCACTGTCCGCCCGCCGCCACTGTCCGCCCGCCGCCACTGTCCGCCCGCCGCCACTGTCCTCCCGCCGCCACTGTCCGCCCGCCGTCGCCCTGTCCGCCCGCCGCCACTATCCGCCACCGCCGCCACTGTCCGCCCGCCGCCACTGTCCGCCCGCCGCCACTATCCGCCACTGTCCGCCCGACGCCACTGTCCGCCCGCCGCCGCCCTGTCCGCCCGCCGCCACTATCCGCCCCCGCCGCCCCTGTCCGCCCGACGCCACTGTCCGCCCGCCGCCACTGTCCGCCCGCCGCCACTGTCCGCCCGCCGCCACTGTCCGCCCGCCGCCACTGTCCTCCCGCCGCCACTGTCCGCCCGCCCGCCGCCCTGTCCGCCCGCCGCCACTATCCGCCACCGCCGCCACTGTCCGCCCGCCGCCACTGTCCCGCCCGCCGCCACTATCCGCCACCCGCCGCCACTGTCCGCCCGACGCCACTGTCCGCCCGCCGCCACTGTCCGCCCGCCGCCACTGTCCGCCCGCCGCCACTGTCCGCCACCGCCGCCACTGTCCGCCACCGCCGCCACTGTCCGCCACCGCCGCCACTGTCCGCCCGCCGCCACTGTCCGCCCGCCGCCACTGTCCGCCCGCCGCCGCCACTGTCCTCCCCCGCCACTGTCCGCCCGCCGCCGCCCTGTCCGCCCGCCGCCACTATCCGCCACCGCCGCCACTGTCCGCCCCCGCCGCCACTGTCCCGCCCGCCGCCACTATCCGCCACCGCCGCCACTGTCCGCCCGCCGCCACTGTCCGCCCGCCGCCACTGTCCGCCCGCCGCCACTGTCCGCCACCGCCGCCACTGTCCGCCACCGCCGCCACTGTCCGCCCGCCGCCGCCCTGTCCGCCCGCCGCCACTATCCGCCACCGCCGCCACTGTCCGCCCGACGCCACTGTCCGCCCGCCGCCACTGTCCGCCCGCCGCCACTGTCCGCCCGCCGCCACTGTCCGCATGCCGCCACTGTCCTCCCCGCCGCCACTGTCCGCCCGCCGCCGCCCTGTCCGCCCGCCGCCACTATCCGCCACCGCCGCCACTGTCCGCCCGCCGCCACTGTCCGCCCGCCGCCACTATCCGCCCCCCGCCCGCCACTGTCCGCCCGACGCCACTGTCCGCCCGCCGCCACTGTCCGCCCGCCGCCACTATCCGCCACCGCCGCCACTGTCCGCCCGACGCCACTGTCCGCCCGCCGCCACTTGTCCGCCCGCCGCCACTGTCCGCCCGCCGCCACTGTCCGCCCGCCGCCACTGTCCCCTCCCGCCGCCACTGTCCGCCCGCCGCCGCCCTGTCCGCCCGCCGCCACTATCCGCCACCGCCGCCACTGTCTGCCCGCCGCCACTGTCCGCCCGCCGCCACTATCCGCCACCGCCGCCACTGTCCGCCCGCCGCCACTGTCCGCCCGCCGCCACTATCCGCCACCGCCCGCCACTGTCCGCCCGACGCCACTGTCCGCCCGCCGCCACTGTCCGCCCGCCGCCACTGTCCGCCCGCCGCCACTGTCCTCCCGCCGCCACTGTCCGCCCGCCGCCACTGTCCGCCCGCCGCCACTGTCCTCCCGCCGCCACTGTCCGCCCGCCGCCGCCCCTGTCCGCCCGCCGCCACTATCCGCCACCGCCGCCACTGTCCGCCCGCCGCCACTATCCGCCACCGCCGCCACTGTCCGCCCGACGCCACTGTCCGCCCGCCGCCGCCCTGTCCGCCCGCCGCCACTATCCGCCACCGCCGCCACTGTCCGCCCGACGCCACTGTCCGCCCGCCGCCACTGTCCGCCCGCCGCCACTGTCCGCCCGCCGCCACTGTCCGCATGCCGCCACTGTCCTCCGCGCCGCCACTGTCCGCCCGCCGCCGCCCTGTCCCGCCCGCCGCCACTATCCGCCACCGCCGCCACTGTCCGCCCGCCGCCCACTGTCCGCCCGCCGCCACTATCCGCCACCACTATCCGCCACTGTCCGCCCGACGCCACTGTCCGCCCGCCGCCACTGTCCGCCCGCCGCCACTATCCGCCACCGCCGCCACTGTCCGCCCGACGCCACTGTCCGCCCGCCGCCACTGTCCGCCCGCCGCCACTGTCCGCCCGCCGCCACTGTCCGCCCGCCGCCACTGTCCCCGCCCGCCGCCACTGTCCGCCCGCCGCCACTATCCGCCACCGCCGCCACTGTCCGCCCGCCGCCACTATCCCCACCGCCGCCACTGTCCGCCTGACGCCACTGTCCGCCCGCCGCTGCCCTGTCCGCCCGCCGCCACTATCCGCCACCGCCGCCACTGTCCGCCCGACGCCACTGTCCGCCCGCCGCCACTGTCCGCCCGCCGCCACTGTCCGCCCGCCGCCACTGTCCGCCCGCCGCCACAGTCCGCCCGCCGCCACTGTCCGCCCGCCGCCACTGTCCTCCCGCCGCCACTGTCCGCCCGCCGCCGCCCTGTCCGCCCGCCGCCACTATCTGCCAGCGCCGCCACTGTCCGCCCGCCGCCACTATCCGCCACCGCCGCCACTGTCCGCCCGACGCCACTGTCCGCCCGCCGCCACTATCCGCCACCGCCGCCACTGTCCGCCCGACGCCACTGTCCGCCCGCCGCCACTGTCCGCCCGCCGCCACTGTCCGCCCGCCGCCACTGTCCGCCCGCCGCCACTGTCCTCCCGCCGCCACTGTCCGCCCGCCGCCGCCCTGTCCGCCCGCCGCCACTATCCGCCACCGCCGCCACTGTCCGCCCGCCGCCACTGTCCGCCCGCCGCCACTATCCGCCACCCGCCGCCACTGTCCGCCCGACGCCACTGTCCGCCCGCCGCCACTGTCCGCCCGCCGCCACTGTCCGCCACCGCCGCCACTGTCCGCCACCGCCGCCACTGTCCGCCCGCCGCCACTGTCCGCCACCGCCGCTACTGTCCGCCCGCCGCCGCCACTGTTCGCCCGCCGCCGCCACTGTCCTCCCGCCGCCACTGTCCGCCCGCCGCCGCCCTGTCCGCCCGCCGCCACTATCCGCCACCGCCGCCACTGTCCGCCCGCCGCCACTGTCCGCCCGCCGCCACTATCCGCCACCGCCGCCACTGTCCGCCCGCCGCCACTGTCCGCCCGCCGCCACTGTCCGCCCGCCGCCACTGTCCGCCCGCCGCCACTGTCCGCCACCGCCGCCACTGTCCGCCACCGCCGCCACTGTCCGCTACCGCCGCCACTGTCCACCCGCCGCCACTGTCCGCTACTGTCCGCCCGCCGCCACTGTCCGCCCGCCGCCGCCACTGTCCGCCCGCAGCCACTGTCCGCCCCCCGCCACTATCCGCCACCGCCGCCACTGTCCGCCACAGCCGCCACTCTCCGCCGTACAGCCTCCCCTCTCTCCGTTAGTAAATAATTATAATTGTTAGTAAATAATAAAAGAAATATAAATTATTAAATTTTTTTTACCCTTAAATTGGTTTTAATATTTAAATTGAAAATAATAATATAATATAAAATATAATAAAAATAATATAATATAAAATATAATTTAATTTCAAGAAATTTAACTTTAAACACAAAGATGTAAAAAGGGTTCAGATTATTGGCTCAAACCTTTCATAAGAGATTCATATTGGTATATGAATGGATTATGAATGACTCATGTTAGGAGTGTAAAGTTGCCACAACATCTCAAATTAGTGTTAGATACATGTCTTGGTTATAAGTTTTGGAAACCTATTTAAGTCCACACACAATATCGTATCTGATACGATAAAACAAACGTTTCCAATACTTTCCAATACTTTCCAGATATGTTGTGGCAACCTAAAATTGTTTGCTGGGATGTGGCCAGTGTGGGAACTTGATGTCAAGCGAGTGAATATAGTTTACCTTTGACTAATTCTTATTATTGTTTGCCAGTAAATTATATTGAGTAATGTAACATCATTATATTTTAACTCTTAAGATTTATCATCATTTAACTTTTCAGATTAATAGTGATTTGAATATTAGTACTACATTTTGTTAGTAGAATTTCCACAATAGTTTATGTGGATATTTAATTGATATTGTGGTTGACGCCTGCCCTGGGATCCGACGCTTGGTCAGAGGCGTAGCAACTTTGGTCGAGAGGAGACATGTTTTAAGTTAAGTCCGTGGTTATGGTTATTTTAGCTAATACTCGGTTAATTCTCTGGTTAGATGATTGTGATTTTTCCCAATCAAGAATTCATGTTCTGGTGTGATTGCTCATTGCTCAATAAGGATTTTATTTATATTGTTGTATGCTAAAGAATATTTCTGGCCATTAACTGTACTATTTAATTGTTATGTTTGTCATCCTTAGCATAAATACATTGTTTCCCCAAGTTATGCAGTGTTTTATTCCCCTTTACCCCTAGACACCAGTTGGCAAGGCCGATTTAATATAATTAATCACTGCGGGGAAAGAACCGCACTAAGTCTTAAGGTTTGTATCAAATGGGGGCCTGTCCGGGAGATGAAAGATTAATTCCCTGTAATGTTTTTACAAATTAACAGTGCTAATTATTAATAACAATGGCCTTCCTAGGTACTCTGTGATTATCTAGTGACACCTAATCAAGCCTGTGAAATTGTCTGTTCAATCTGAGCTGCTGTGAAAACTTCTCAACGCTTCACGATTTGAGGTAAGTGTTCAGCTTGTGCCAGGGGCCAAGTATAATTTTCAGTGTTGTTTCAAGTGTTAAATTGTGATAATTGAGCCAACCATGGAGGATCAGGTTGCTGCGCTGGTGGAACAGCCAAATTTTAGTAAAATTAAAGACTTTAAGGAGTCTGGTTTGTTATTGCTGGCTGATAAATTGAACCTAGGAATTTCCAGTAAAATTTTGAAAGCTCAAGTGTTAAGAGTTATTGTCACACACTTGGTGGAAGAGGAGAGACTTGAAGAGGAGTGTTTAGGAGGGTTAGAAGAAGAGTCAAGTGACAAGGTGGAAATCTTAAAGTTGGAGTTGGAGACTAAATTAGTAATGGCTAGGCTGGCAGCAGACAAGCAGAGGTTGGAGGCTCAGTTACAACTGGCAGAGCAACAAACTAAACAATTAAAAATTCAGCAGAGTATGGCTGAAAATAATAACAGGTTGGAACAGCAGAGGATTGCGGCAGGTTTGGGTAACACTAGTAATAATCCAGAGAGTACAAATAGTTCCTCCAAGTACAGTAAACATGTAGAATTACCTAAGTTTAATGAAGAAGATCCAGAAATATTTTTCTTGCATTTTAAGAAATTAGCAGTCAGCATGAACTGGCCTGTCGATCAATGGGTTATCATTTTATAAGGACAATTTAAGGGTAAAGCTCAAGAGATATTTGCATCTTTGCCTGCTGAGAATTCTTTCGATTTTAAATTTGTTCAACAAAGTATTTTAAATGCCTACCAGCAGATCACAGAGGCACATAGAATAAAATTCAGAAGTTTAAAAACAGCACATGACCAGACTATTTCTGACTTTGTAAGGGTAAAATTAAATCACTTTGACAGATGGATTAAAGCACTTAATATTACAGAGTTTGAGACTTTGAGAGACCTCATAGTAACTGAGGAAGTAGTGGGATGTCTACCAGAGAAATTAGCTTTGTTTATGGCTGAAAATAAACAAACCACTGATCTTATAAAACTAGCCAAGCTAGCTGATGAGCATGAACTACTTACTAAAGTGCCTTTTAGAGCCCCAATTAATCATTTTAATGCTAAAACTAATCATTATGCTCAGAAAAATCATGTTTTTCAAACCCGACCAGCTACTTCACCTTCTCCCCTTAACCCTTCTCCTGTACAGCCTAAATCTGAGACACAACAGACAGGGTTGTAAACCTTAAGTAATGTAGTGATTAAGCCTGCAGTGGGTTCAGCTGTTCCGACCACTAGCAGATATTGCACACATTGCAGGAGAAGAGGTCATGTAGTAAATTCCTGTTATGCTTTGCACCCAGAGTTGAGACCAACTGGTCTGATTATGAGTAGGGGTTTACAAACCTTTAATGCCAATGTTGCTCCAGTCATGCCCAAGTGGATGACTAATTTTGATCCATACCTACATTCGGGAACCCTATTATGTACTTACCTGGTTGATACCTGGTTGATGGGGTTCTGGGAGTTCTTCTACTCCCCAAGCCCGGCCCGAGGCCAGGCTCGACTTGTGAGAGTTTGGTCCACCAGGCTGTTGCTTGGAGCGGCCCGCAGGCCCACATACCCACCACAGCCCGGTTGGTCCGGCACTCCTTGGAGGAATAAATCTAGTTTCCTCTTGAAAATGTCCACGGTTGTTCCGGCAATATTTCTTATGCTTGCTGGGAGGACGTTGAACAACCGCGGACCTCTGATGTTTATACAGTGTTCTCTGATTGTGCCTATGGCACCTCTGCTCTTCATTGGTTCTATTCTACATTTTTTCCATGTCGTTCACTCCAGTACGTTGTTATTTTACAGTGTAGATTTGGTACTTGGCCCTCCAGTATCTTCCAGGTGTATATTATTTGATATCTCTCTCGTCTTCTTTCTAGTGAGTACATTTGGAGGGCTTTGAGACGATCCCAATAATTTAGGTGCTTTATTGCGTCTATGCGTGCCGTATATGTTCTCTGTATTCCCTCTATTTCAGCAATCTCTCCTGCTCTGATGGGGGAAGTGAGTACTGAGCAGTACTCAAGACGGGACAACACAAGTGACTTGAAGAGTACAACCATTGTGATGGGATCCCGGGATTTGAAAGTTCTCGTAACCCATCCTATCATTTTTCTGGCTGTCGCAATATTTGCTTGGTTATGCTCCTTAAACGTTAGGTCGTCAGACATTATTATTCCCAAATCCTTTACATGCTGTTTTCCTACTATGGGTACATTTGATTGTGTTTTGTACTCTGTATTATGTTTAAGGTCCTCATTTTTACCGTACCTGAGTACCTGGAATTTATCACTGTTAAACATCATGTTATTTTCTGATGCCCAGTTGAAAACTTTATTAATATCAGCATGAAGTTTTTCAATGTCCTCAGCCGAGGTAATTTTCATACTGATTTTTGTGTCATCTGCAAAGGATGATACGAAGTTGTGACTTGTATTTTTGTCTATATCTGATATGAGAATAAGGAAAAGCAGCGGTGCAAGGACTGTACCCTAGTACTAGTGGAACCTGGAAACCAGTTCAGTTGTTAAGGGATACTGGTGTTTCCCAGTCCTTAATTTCTCGCCGTGTTCTTACTGATGTTAGCACAGAAGACACTGGAGAGGTAGTGTTATTGCAGGGACTTGGAGGGCATATCCAGCGTGTACCATTAATTAAGGTTAACCTGAATTCTTCTATTACACCAGGTTGGTGCACTGTAGCAGTCAGTGAGCAGTTGCCCATTCCTGGGATTAATATCATTGTAGGTAATGATTTTGACAAGTGTCAAGTTATTGGGACCGATTGTCCTGTTATGTATACTAAACCTAGTGCAGTACTGGCTCAACCAGATGCGGATGATGGTGTCATTTATCCAGCCTGTGTTGTGACCAGATCCATGGGTAAGCAGAGTGTGGTAAGTCCTGCTACTACCAAGGTGGATGTTCTCGAAGCCAGGACCCCTTCAGACAGGGAGGTGGAGGTGGACCTTGAAGATACATTTTTAGATCACGCGGATGCCGAGAGTGAGGCCGGTGCCCAAGCCCTAATTTATTCTGACCCAGATGGTCTAGAAGAGGTGGCCCAGGTACCAGTTCCTTGCCCGCTCGCTCCAGCTGTAGAGTTCCAGACCTTGCGTAAGTTACAGAGTACTGATCCCAGTCTTGCTGAGTGTTATGCAGAAGCAGCCGACTCCATTGATACTTTGGAGGAGAGTGCGGGTTGTTATTTCAAGGATCAATGTCTGATGAGAAGATGGAGACCATCAGGAACTCCCTCATCAGATGATTGTGAGTCTAAAACCCAGCTCGTTGTGCCAACAGAGTATAGGGAGCAGGTATTGCAAGCTGCTCATGATGACCTGGTGGGAGGCCATCAAGGCATTACCAGTATGTATCATAAGATCTGTAAACTTTTTTATTGGCCAAAACTTAAAAAAGATGTTGTCAGATATTGCCACAATTGTGTTGTGTGTCAAACTGTTGGTAAGCCTAATCAGACTGCCACGAGCACCATTATACCCTATTGTAGTGCCAGAGGAGCCTTTTACTCATGTGGTACTGGATTGTGCCGGACCTTTACCCCGTACCAAATCCGGAAATATATATATGTTTACAATTTTATGTATGACCACCAGGTTCCCTGAAGCGTATGCTTTATGTAACATTAGAGCTTCTACCATTATAAGGCAGTTGGAACGATTTTTCTCACTATTTGGTATGCCCCGTATAATTCAAACTGATAATGGGAGTAATTTTTGTTCCACCACCTTTAAACATTTTTGTAATTCATTTGGTATAAAGCACAATTTTTCTAGTCCTTACCATCCTCAGAGTCAGGGGGGAATCGAGCGGTTCCACCAAACTCTCAAGAAAATGATGAAGGCAACTGGGGAAGATTCACCCAGACATTGGGATGATAATTTACCATTTGTTTTGTTTGCGGCTAGAGATGGATTGCACAGAGCCCTAGGCTGTTCTCCTTTCGAGCTTGTATTCGGACATCAGGTGAGAGGACCTTTAAAGATGTTACATGAGAAAATGTTAGGAGATGTTACAGCCAGGCAGAGTGAGCGTTACCTGACGGATGTAAAGAGCAAGCTGTTCAGAACGAGGGAGTTGGCCTTACGACATCTAAGTGAACAACAACAGGTAATGAAGCAGAAACATGACCAGAGGTTCACAGCCAAACTCAGAGTTTTTGAGCCAGGAGATTTGGTATTGGTCTTGAAGCCTTGTATGGATACGTCTATGTCTCATAAATTTGCAGGACCGTATCAAGTAGTAAAACGTCTTGGGGAAGTTACTTACAAAGTTTGCCATCCCAAGCAGAAACGACAGACCATGAGTGTACATGTAAACCGGTTGAAGGCTTATTATGGGCCTAGTATTGTGGCTTGTTGTGATGCTGAGGAGGTAAATCCTGAAGAATCGAGTGTTGCAGAAGATGGTAATTCTTGTTTGTCTAATTCCAGCCGTTCCGGGGAAGAATTGTTGTGTCATTTGCAGGATGAAGAGAGAGCAGAGTTCCAGGTCCTTTTGGAGATGTCTTCTAACTTGTTTGGGGAGGTCCCCACTCAGACTTCTCTCATTACTCACGACATTAACCTGACAAATGTAACTCCAATTCGGCTACACCCTTATCGAGTGACACCCGTGAAACGTCGTATCATCCAGGAGGAGGTTGATTATCTTCTTCGACATGGGTTCATTAAACCCAGTCAGAGTTCCTGGAGTTCACCATGTCTATTAGTACCAAAACCAGAAGATAAGTGGAGATTATTAGTGGATTATAGAAAACTCATGTTTTAAGTTAAGTCCGTGGTTATGGTTATTTTAGGTAATACTCGGTTAATTCTCTGGTTAGATGATTGTGATTTTTCCAAATCAAGAATTCATGTTCTGGTGTGATTGCTCATTGCTCAATAAAGATTTTATTTATATTATTGCATGCTAAAGAATATTTCTGGCCATTAACTGTACTATTTAATTGTTATGTTTGTCATCTTTAGCGTAGATACATTGTTTCCCCAAATTATGCAGTGTTTTATTCCCCTTTACCCCTAGACACCTGTTTGCAAGGCCGATTTAATATAATTAATCACTGCGGGAAAGAATCGTACTAAGTCTAACGGTTTGTAACATAGACCAGTATGGTGAGGACCATGATGCTGGTGGTGGTGTGGACCTGGTATGGTGAGGACCATGATGCTGGTGGTGTGGACCTGGTATGGTGAGGACCATGATGCCGGTGGTGTGGACCTGGTATGGTGAGGACCATGATGCTGGTGGTGTGGACCTGGTATGGTGAGGACCATGATGCTGGTGGTGGTGTGGACCTGGTATGGTGAGGACCATGATGCTGGTGGTGTGGACCTGGTATGGTGAGGACCATGATGCTGGTGGTGGTGTGGACCTGGTATGGTGAGGACCATGATGCTGGTGGTGGTGTGGACCTGGTATGGTGAGGACCATGATGCTGGTGGTGTGGACCTGGTATGGTGAGGACCATGATGCTGGTGGTGGTGTGGACCTGGTATGGTGAGGACCATGATGCTGGTGGTTGTGTGGACCTGGTATGGTGAGGACCATGATGCTGGTGGTGGTGTGGACCTGGTATGGTGAGGACCATGATGCTGGTGGTTGTGTGGACCTGGTATGGTGAGGACCATGATGCTGGAGGTGTGGACCTGGTATGGTGAGGACCATGATGCTGGTGGTGTGGACCTGGTATGGTGAGGACCATGATGCTGGTGGTGGTGTGGACCTGGTATGGTGAAGACCGTGATGCTGGTGGTGTGAACCTGGTATGGTGAGGACCATCATGCTGGTGGTGGTGTGGACCTGGTATGGTGAGGACCATGATGCTGGTGGTGGTGTGGACCTGGTATGGTGAGGACCATGATGCTGGTGGTGTGGACCTGGTATGGTGAGGACCATGATGCTGGTGGTGGTGTGGACCTGGTATGGTGAGGACCATGATGCTGGTGGTGTGGACCTGGTATGGTGAGGACAATGATGCTGGTGGTGTGGACCTGGTATGGTGAGGACCGTGATGCTGGTGGTGTGGACCTGGTATGGTGAGGACCATGATGCTGGTGGTGTGGACCTGGTATGGTGAGGACCATGATGCTGGTGGTGGTGTGGACCTTGTATGGTGAGGACCGTGATGCTGGTGGTGTGGACCTGGTATGGTGAGGACCATCATGCTGGTGGTGGTGTGGACCTGGTATGGTGAGGACCATGGTGGTGGTGTGGACCTGGTATGGTGAGGACCATGATGCTGGTGGTGTGGACCTGGTATGGTGAGGACCATGATGCTGGTGGTGTGGACCTTGTATGGTGAGGACCATGATGCTGGTGGTGTGGACCTGGTATGGTGAGGACCATGATGCTGGTGGTGGTGTGGACCTGGTATGGTGAGGACCATGATGCTGGTGGTGGTGTGGACCTGGTATGGTGAGGACCATGATGCTGGTGGTGTGGACCTTGTATGGTTGGGACCATGATGCTGGTGGTGTGGACCTGGTATGGTGAGGACCATGATGCTGGTGGTGGTGTGGACCTGGTATGGTGAGGACCATGATGCTGGTGGTGTGGACCTTGTATGGTGAGGACCGTGATGGTGGTGGTGTGGACCTGGTATGGTGAGGACCATGATGCTGGTGGTGGTGTGGACCTGGTATGGTGAGGACCATGATGCTGGTGGTGGTGTGGACCTGGTATGGTGAGGACCGTGATGCTGGTGGTGTGGACCTGGTATGGTGAGGACCGTGATGCTGGTGGTGGTGTGGACCTGGTATGGTGAGGACCGTGATGCTGGTGGTGTAGACCTGGTATAATGAGTGAGAGGGGATGGTTTCACCAGACTAAACTTCCACTGGTTTTATATGCCTGTGGCGGACGGTGCACTTTGCAAGTGCACTGACAAGTGTACGGACCTAAGTTTGTAACCAGAACCCGAATCATCTTGTGTTTGGGCTCATGTGAGAGCCCCAGTCATCAGCAATCCAAATATGTCACAATGGTCGTTGTGACGCATTTGTAGAAAGAGATAGAGCCAGCAACAACTCTTACTGTGTAGAGTTTGAGGGAGACAGGTTTGTGGGGGAAGGAGGAGAGCGTGGTGATGCTGGTAGCCACCCGCCGCCACACCGCCAGCCTTGTTCCCATGACAACGGTAGCCAGCCATCTTGGACGCCACCTTGGGTCGGCCATCTTAGAGTCGCCCTGCAGGCCTAGTAGCTCGCCTCTGATTGGTTGAGAGGGGTAGGCCGCTGTGTGCCTCCCTCTGATTGTTTCTTTTGAGGAGCACCCTGGAAGATGCTTCAACTCGCCGAGAGACGCCATCATTCTGAATCCAGCCGCCACCTTGTCCTGACGCTTGCTTTGCTCAATTCGATCAAATAAAGAAGACGTCGTGGCGGCTGACTACTCCACAAGCTCCACGCTCCACCTTAACTATGACGTCGTCTGCAGCAGAATACAATACGGCCGTCGCCGTACGAAGGGGAGAAAGACAGACAGGGAGTGTAGTGAGTAGAGATCTGGAACGTGGGTAATTTGCATACTAGCGGTCAATGTGCTCGTAGTGTAACGCGGGGGGGGGGGGGAACAGCTCTCTTTAGTCCATTATACCAACCCTAGTTAACTATTCTAATGGGGAAGTGGGGAAAATAGCTCTTTCTTGTCCATTATCCCACTCCCCAGTTAGCTATTCTAAAGCTCCCTCCAGAGTCCCTACTGCAGCCTCTCTAGTTCAACACCTTGAGACCTAGGTATTTGATTACCTAGGTATCACGAATACAAGGCATTGTAACCTGATCAGGTACCCGCGACTCAAGAGAACTCTAGAGCAATTCACTGCCACGAACGAATCAGAGAAAGGAAAGGAAAGAGATGAATAATGAAGTAATTAGTGAGGGAGGAGGGAGGAGTGTGGTTCAATGAAAGGGAGAGAGGGTACAGAGATGAATAGGATGTGGTGGTAGAGGTAGAATGGTAGATAGGTAGAAGTAGAAAAGTAGATAGTAGAAGTAGAAGGTAGACTGCCACCATCCATTCAAAACCATTATATACAAGATAAGGAATAGAACTTGTCGGTATCACAAAATTCTCAAAGATGTATCAACAGGTCATTATTAGCATGATTTAACTGGAATCGTGTTCCAGGCAAGATTCTCTCTTCTCACTAACTCTAGAGTACTCTACCCTCTAGTTTGCATATATCAGTAATTCCAACAACTCGGGAACACAATTAAAGTAAAATTAAAAGTAAGTGAATCCATTATTTATTTAGCATGATAAATATCAGAATTCCAGCAATCGAACTGAAGGTTCATTATTAATGTAAAACGTGAGTCACTACACCAGAATTCGAGACCATTACAGCCGTCTTCTCCCTGATAGTCACACAACACTAGTAAACATGACTACGTCACCTTTCATGTTCAACTCATCAAGTGTCTGCCTATAGCTGGATAGAGAGGGGGGGGGGGGACTGTAGTTGACAGAGCTGTCCGACCCCGTGCTGCTGACAGCCTCTTGGTTCTGGTCTGCTGGCTGTTCTCATGTTTTCTGTCTGTCTCTTCCTATCTGTCTGTCTCCTCCTGTCTGTCTGTCTCTTCCTATCTGTATATCTCTCGAGTGTACAGTACCCGGGGTATTTATTGGAGACCAACTAGCTAACTCCGCCCACAGGTAGATACCCCAGGCACTCTACCAAGCCACACCTTAAATTGGCGTTATGTTTGAAGGTCACACACCCCCCCCCCCCCAGCTAGCCGCCTGCAATTATGAGATTAGCAGAGACCAGGTCAACTTCCCGCGACCTGACCATGGTCACTTGGTGGTCGTTAATACTTAGAGATGAGAGTTTATTAATTACTAGGGGCCGCCAACCTGGTGCCTCTCAAAATCTTGTCTGTGACTCCTGTACTATGTATATTATAAATACAAAACACCTTTACGGTATTACAGTGGGTCCTCACTCCAGTGATCATTGTGGGAACCGACCTGTGAGATTTATATTTATTTAATTTATATGAATTTATATAGAATTTATATTTACATTAATGTATATACTTCGATAGCAATTGGTATGATGATAAGTGGACTGTATTTCTGCAATAATCTCACAATCTCACAAATCGATCCTCTACACATTAGGGGGGGTTGGTATTAAATTTATATATATGCAGCCAATCAAATTACAATATTAACTACACATTGAAGAGGTTCCTTATCTTATTTGTACAGCAGGCCTTAGTCCACCAGGTATAACCAGCATGTAGACACCAAATTATCCTCTTTGAGGTAGCTTCCATCACCCAGTAACTGGCACACAAAGCATGCTTCCTCGTCTTGACCTGTCAAAAGGGCGCTAGCTGTAAAGCCAGAATCCTAATATATGACAGCTATATCAGAGAAAACACTGTACAAGGAACCATGAAGACCTGGGTTTAATTACCTTTATTATGAGGCGATCTCGTGCTCTAACCGCCGCACCCTATCTAATGACATTAACCCTTAAAGTGCGCATCACTTCATATGAAGTGTAAATCGTTTTACCAGTCAACTGCGCTTCACTTCATATGAAGTGTATGGGTACCGCGCACGATTTGAATGGCCCGCGGTGTAGCTGGGGGTCCCATACGCTGCCCAGGGGCTCTAGTAAACAGCGGCCATTTTGAAAAAAAATCCAGCTCACGATTCGATGGCATGGGAGGCCTCAGTTTAGCGAGAGTCACCATGGCGAGCGCACGGTCAAACGCCTCACGGGCACGCACCACTCAGTCCCTCACCCCAGAGCAAATAGCCCACGAATTATTCTCTGAAGGTGAAGAAAGTGTGTTTGACGATTCAGACAACGATGAGGATTATACACAGTTGTCGGGTGATAGCAGCAGCAGCAGTGAAAGTGAGAATGACCGCCATGCCATGGCGAGGCCTATACGCTCTCCCATGCCTCCTCGCCCATTTTCTACCCCAATTCTACCACGACCTCACAGTTCCTGTGGATATTTTCTGTTTGAGGGTGACGAGTCAGAGGGAGGTGACTCCTTTTCTGGGTTTAGTGACTCAGATCAAAGTTTTATTGAGCCTGTGGCTGGTACCAGTGGTGTAACTGGGCGAGAAATTGTCGCGTCAGCAGCATCTCGCCCGGCCAAGCGCCACCGCATGGCACCACATGAGGGACCAAGACCCTCGTGTTCACGTGCACCCACCTCACGTGCACCCACCTCACGTGCACGTAGCCGCCGTGCTTCTCGCAGACGGTATTCAGCTCCTGGTCGCCGGTATGCATCGCTTCCTCGCCGTCTTTCCTCTGCATCTCGCAGGACGCCTGGTGTACTTGAGTGGAGTGATGGTGACGATTTTATTCCTAATATTCCTCACTTTGACGATATAGATGTAGGGATTACAAACCTTTTCCCTAATCAAGGTGAGGACATGGCTGAGATGGAATATTTTACAGCATTCTATGATGAACCACTCATGGAATACATTGTACACCAAACGAACCTGCATGCTGCTTACCTGATTGAGAGGGAAATCACAGAATTTTCACGACTGCAGCGTTGGAAAAATACCACAGTGGCGGAAATGTATGTGTTTTTGGCACTCTGCTTGTTGATGAAACACTGTCACAAACATGCAATAAATGACTATTGGAGCAAGGACAAGACAATACCAACACCTTTATTCGGGAAATATATGTCACGAGACAGGTTTCAGATACTCCTCAGGTGTCTACATTTTGGAAGTGTTCAGGACCGAACACCTGATGATAGACTGTGGCGAGTGAGGCACTACATGAACGATGTTATTGGAAAATTCAGAGATTTTTACGTACCAGCACAAAAGCTGGTGGTTGATGAATCTCTCATACTTTTCAAGGGACGTGTTCCATTCAAACAGTACATTCCCTCAAAACGAAACCGATTTGGCCTGAAATTTTTTGTTCTTTGTGATTGTGAGACAGGATACGTGTTACACATGATTCTGTACTCGGCTAGTGATGTAGACATTCCCGGTAACGACGAACATGGATTCTCGGGGAGTGTAGTGAAGACCATCATGGCTCCGTGGATGAACAAGGGACACATTTTATACACAGATAATTACTATACAAGTCCCTTGCTAGCTCGGTTCTTGCTAGAAAATAGAACCGGATTGGTTGGTACAGTAAAGCCACAACGAAGGGAAATGCCTGTGTTTGACAACGACATTGCAGTTGGTGAGTGTCAGAGAAGGAAAAGTGATAACATTCTGTCAGTTCGGTGGAAAGACAAAAGAGAGGTGAACTTGTTGACAACAATTCATGATGGAACAATGGTGAACAGTGGGAAAGTGAGCCATAAAACAAACGCACCACTATATAAGCCAGACTGTGTTTTAGACTATAATATCAACATGCGGTTGATTGATAAATCAGACATGATGATTGGCACTGCAGAGTGTGTGCGGAAAACATGTAGGTGGACGAAAAAAGTGTTCTTCCATCTTGTGGACATGAGCATGCTGAACTGTTTCAACATGTACCTTGTGAGAACTGGACGTAAGCCCACTTTCCGTGACTTTGTATTTGATGCTGCAATACAGTTATTAGGAAAGTTTGCAAAAGATGTCCCAGGTATTCAGCCGCCCATCATAAACCCACTGTTGCAGCATGCTGGTACTCCACGCCTCGCTCACACTGAAGGCTTCCTAGCACACAAACTTAAGTATTTGCCACCTGGTGTGAAGCGTGCAATAGCCCAACGTGATTGCTTGGTGTGTAAAACAACGACACGTAGAGACAAGAAACGGAAGCTTGTGCAAACATGGTGTGAAACGTGTGGTATCCCATTATGTGCTGTCGACTGCTTCAATGACTACCACTGTCTAGAAATCTTCTAAGTGTGCTTCAAAGTGTGTATAGCGTGTGCGAGTGTGTAAATATGTAAACATATAAGCAGATAGCGTGTGCATGTGTGTAAATATATACAAATATAAGCAGAACATACAATATAATAGACTGTAATGACATATTATATTGCCGTAATTGAAAACATTTGTGTGCGCCTGTGTATACTCAAATATGCAACAATTATTGATACAAAATATGTTCAAACAGTATTTGAAACACAATTAGTGAAAAAAAATTAGATAAAATGCGCTTAGACATTGTAAATAAATAGCGCGAAAATATATTTGTGGCAACTCTGGCTGTTTGAGGACCGCGCGCAACATCTCCCGGGCGTGTACTGCATGAGCGAACATGCAGATTGTGACGTCTTCACCGAGCTTCTCGGCTCTATTGCAACAAAAGTAAGTACAATAGAATTTTTTTTTTATTTTTCCCGTGATCAGTGAACAGAACTTAACAGATTAGCAAAAAAAAAAATTATTTTTTTTTCAAAATGACATGCGCCTGTGTGGATAGCAGGATATTAGACCCCGAGCATGTTAAGGGTTAATGGCCACAAATGATAGATAAATGGGTTTCGGCAGAACACTTAACTTGTATTTGTTGACAGCGTGTTGATGATGGTACACCTTTGGTTTCCATAACACTTCGTCCAAGTAAAATTAACAGGAGCCGAATTGCTCCCATGCCTCTGGTCTTAGTACAATAACAATGGCTGACCACTCCCTCACAACTGATGCTACTGGCCTACATTGTCCAGATGACAGTAAGTGATAGAAGGGTCACATTTACTCTATTTTAATTCTGATAATTAAGTTAATTTATATGAGATGTTTTTATGATGGTAAAGTCCAAAGACTAATGTATTTAAGAATAATTCCCACCATAATAGGTGGTGAATTTATAATAGTATGTGGTAACGATATCCTGTTTTCTATAGACAGAATGTTCCACTACAAGTTACATTTTCTATGGGTAACTTGTTTATACAACACAGCAATATTATCTGTCTGTATGATATTATTAAATGGTGTCGGATTTTCCGACATAATTCCCCAGGGGGCTGCTCACGGGTCGAAGTCCTATTTAGAACAGATGAACACCGATACTCCTCCTTCGAATTATTAGATTAATTTGATGTTAGTAGTTAGTAATCACACATTTGTGCGTCTGTTCGTACAGGACGGATGTCCCGTACTAGAGTTGCAGGGATTAGAAGTCTATTGCGATTTCATTTCCCTGTTAACTCTTGAAAGGCTAAAATTCAAGCCTAAATACATATTATTTAACCCAGAAGACTGAATGTGATCAAGTACTACAGTCAAGTATGATTCAGGGACTGCAGTGAGATCAGTGACATTAGATATAACTTGAAGTTTGTTCAGGTAACTGGTCACTGATATATAAACACTGAGGCCCATGGAATACATCTTGATTAAATAATAAATGTATCAAATCAGTCATCAGATTTATTGGGGTTTAATTTAGTTAATTAATTCAGAAGATTGAATAGCTCATCATTAAAGTAAAGTATGGTTCTGAGACTGCAGTGGGTTCGGTGACATTGG
>NW_025561763.1:32500-50899 GCF_020424385.1 Procambarus clarkii | reverse complement strand
GTCCACTTCAATTCTGTCTTTAAAAATGCTGACAGGAACAACGGCTAGGAATAGTGGAAATTAATGTTGGAGTGTTAAATTGTCAATTTCCTTCAAAAGTAAATAAGAATATGAATATAGAGAAGATTCCTTTTAGAATCCTTGATCTGACTGTTACGTTCAATATGATATAACCAATATTATATTCAGCGGCAAATCAAGCCTCACACCGTCTCTCTGTTCTTTTTCTGTGCCAGAGCCTTGACGGATTCTAGATCACCTATATTGCTACTGCACAAGTTCTGACATGGGGCGACTTGCCTGTCTCTCTGGTCACCAATCTAAGCTCTCTCTCGTCTAAATATTCCGCGCTTTAAACTTGTATATACTGTGTCTGTTTTATCAATTAGCCTTAGAATATTATACGTTTTGATTATGTTAAATTATTATGTTGAAGTACTCGATGGATTATGTTGTTCATATCTTCCTTGTGTGTCTTTTAAAAGTGTTTGAGATCCAATTTCCTCTTTTTTCTTGTAGCTCGATCCTCTCACCTCCGGGACATAACATCAGCCCATTTTTATTTAAAAATTTGTATTTTCAGGTGATGGTTCCATACCTGAAGGCAAAGTAGTTAAGCGCTAAGCCAGTATGACTATACAGCGCTTACTTGAACCGCATCATCGAGTGAGAGTGTTAGTGAGTGTGTGAGAGAGAGTGAGTGAGTGAGAAATAGAGATCTCGCGAAGGTTGAACTCACTCTGATCAGAAAGCATTTTTTTATCCAGTAAATAAAAGCGTTCTGAACGTGGTTAAGTTTTAAATAACCTGTCGACTTTATTTTGCTAATGCGAGCCTTATGGGGCGGATGGGCGCGCGCGCGCGCGCGCTCTCTCTCTCTCTCTCTCTCTCTCTCTCTCCTCTCCTCTCGTCTCTCTCTCTCTCTCTCTCTCTCTCTCTCTCCTCCTCTCCTCTCTCTCTCTCTCTCCTCTCTCTCTCTCTCTCTCTCTCCTCTCTCTCCTCTCTCTCTCTCTCTCTCTCCTCTCCTCTCTCTCTCTTCTCTCTCTCCTCTCCATCCTCTCTCTCCTCTCTCTCTCTCTCTCCTCTCTCTCCTCTCTCTCTCCTCTCTCTCTCTCTCTCTCCTCTCTATCTCTCTCTCTCTCTCTCTCTCTCTCTCTCTCTCTCTGTGTGTGTGTGTGTGTGTGTGTGTGTGTGTGTGTGTGTGTGTGTGTTTCTTTTTCCCCCTCCCTCCCCCCCTCCTCCCCCTCTGTCTGTCATTGAGTACTAATGACGGAAGCGCGCACTCGCTCTGATATCTATCCTCATAACTGAAGTTGTCAGAGTCCACTTGGAATATTTCACACAACTTACAACGTGTCTAGTTGATCAGACGGTGTGTTGCAGAACCTTCCCCTTCTGCTTATTGCAAGTCTTGAACGACCAAGAAACGTCGATCTGAAAGAGGCCTTTTTGTGTGGGGTAGTGTGATGTATACTAAGAACAGGTCTTGTTGCAGAAAGCAGCTCAAGTACCTCTTGTCACGTCTCAAGACTGATGTCTTCCCTCTCGTTGTGACGGCCCAACCACTTGGGCTGGACGGTAGAGCGACGGTCTCGCTTCATGGAGGTCGGCGTTCAATCCCCGACCGTCCAAGTGGTTGGGCACCATTCCTTTCCCCCGTTCCATCCCAGATCCTTATCCTGACCCCTTCCAAGTGCTATATAGCCATAACGACTTGGCTCTTTTCCTTGATTATTCCTTCTCGTTGTGACGTTTTAAGAATTCTTTTCGTCGGGGGGACAGGCAGACTGTGTATGTGTATGCTAGGCCTAAATCGAGGCCTCCCTTCCCCCCCCAAGGTTGAGGTACTGCCCCTCCCAGGATGTAACCCCACAACAGTTTGCCTGACTCCCAGGTAGCTATTTACTGCTGATGATTAAGAGGCATTAGGTGATAGGAAACGTGCCCAACCGTTTCTATTTTCCCTGGGATTGATTCGAACCCGGGATTCCCATTTGAGATTCGAGAATGAACCCAACTGTGCTACCGAGAGGGTGTCGAGGGAGGGAGGGACGGAGTTATGAGGAGAAAGCGTCAAGCCATTATGGCTATATAGCACTTGAAAGGGGTCCACCAGGTCCCGTTTAGGGTTTGGGTTTGGGTTTAGGACGGCGGGGGGGGGAGGGAATGGTTGAAATGGGGACGGACCTCCCCATTTCATTCGTTACCCATTTCAACACTTCCGACAGACAGCGTAATGGACCCTATTGTTTCCTTGTTACAACACCTTACAGAGTTGTTACATCTTGTTGTAGAGTTTTTATGACGTGAAGAATGTTGTTAGGTGTTATAACTTGTTCGAACGTTGTAGCAACGTTTGTTTGGTCGTGTGTTTGGCGGGAAGTCTCGTGTGTGGCGATAGTAGTGAATACTCTCACAGTCAATGTGGGATTTAGGCAGACAAACGCACGCGCGCGCTCTCGCTCTCTCTCTCGTGTGTGTGTGTGTGTGTGTGTGTGTGTGTGTGTGTGTGTGTGTGTGTGTGTGTGTGTGTGTGTGTGTGTGTGTGTGTGTGTGTGTGTGTGTGTGTCCTCCAAACAAAGACCCAAAAGTGATTCCATGCACCCGCCAAACCCCCTGTTTATGAATGAAAAACATTTTACACACAACTCACAACTGTTTACCTTCGAACACTTTCGGAACAAGTGCTTCACTGACGAATTTTGTTCGAACCACAACGCTGTAAATGCTTCACCCACGTACCACAAATACAAATAATCGCCAACAGAACCTAAACACCTGACCTAACCTATGCTTATATATACACAATATGCTAATATAATATTAATCGATATTTGAGAAAATTCCCGTTTTGAATGAACAGCATGTAAACATTTATGAATGTGTCTGTGGGGTCGACCGCTGGATGGAATGGACTTGAGTCGAGGACGGGTTGTGTAAGGCTACATACAATGTGTGTCAAGCAGGATATCCCCTCATGGAGGTCATGTTGGAAACGAAATCCCAAAATTCTCGTTTTGCTATCTTCCTTCGGATCAGTATTTCTAGCAAATTGTCAGTGATGTTGTTTTGTAGTTCAGTGACTAAAGTCCTCCTTCTGTTCTTGCAAATTGTCACATAATTCGTCGTTTTCAAACTGTCTAGCAGGTCTCTCTCTCTTCCAGTAAGGAGTTGAATAATATAACAATGGTTCTACACAACACTTCAGCATCTTGTAGATATATTAAGTGATATATTATTGTTCAACTACAACACTTGAACTAGTCGGTACAGCAATGGTTTTACTTTATTCAGGTCGGAGTTCGTGTTATACTCAAATTCTGTCAGTTGAAATGTAACCAATCACAGGCAAGTAGGCCTCTGACGTCATGCCAGACAGAGGAGCATCAAGCATGCTCCCAGCAGCCTCAGTTATCCTCACAGACCCAGAGTAGGTGGACCTCGGCTGGCCAGTTATACACCTGTTTGCCTCACTCAATAAATATATACAGAAGCGACTACTGTGTCTACATTCAACCCGAACAAGGCAAACGAATACTGGTAGCAGCAGTGGGATCCAGAAATTTTTTTCTGGAAGCAAAAGTTCCAGTACCCAGCATCGCCTCGTGTTCCAGCCAAAACCGCCGCCACCGCCACCGCCATAAGCCGCCATCCTGCCACCCACGCATCAAATATTGTGCCAGACCGGGGTCCTGCCATCAACCACTACTCCAGGCCAACGTTTCAGAAGTAAGGGTCAATATTTTCCTGTGAGAACGCTCACTCATCAGTGAGGAGGAAGGAAGCTTCCCGCGCCAGCCATTTTTGAACCTCGCGCCACCACGTGGGAACCACCTATTACACCCACCACCACCACCACCGCCACCCAAGCTGACAGTATCAAGCTTCGTGAGGGTGCAAGCTACTGCAATCGTCGTCAGCCATCGTCGCAAGTATCAACTGGTTATTCCATCGTCGCAATATTGTCGTCGTCAGAATTTATCTTCGTGCTTCTAGCGTGAACAGTGTGGGGTCCCTGAGTCTCGCGCCACCGCCGCCAGGAGCGCTGCCGTCGCATCCAGTTTGTAAACACGCCTCACATGGGCCTCTTCCGATCTTCACGACGCTTCTCCTTCTTTGGCTACTGGTGATCCTCATAAATTACAACCCTGAGATAAGTAATTGCTAGTTGAGAACAGCGTGCCAAGTGTTAAAAAGTGACTTATGTAATAATTCCCATAATATCCTGTGAATTAACCATTCAGTGACTTGTTAAATATTGGAGCCGGTTTAGTACTCCAGAGGCCCACAGTTTCTCTGAGACATTTCAATATTCCCTGCATATGATTCCATTATTCATTAATTGTTACTAGTGTCATTACTGAATTCAAAGGTGAGAGAAGTAAGAAATAATTGTTCTAGCAGTTTATTTTTGCATAAAAGAAATTTGTTTTTGAGATTTCCATAGACAATAGAACATAGAAATTTTTTTTTATATTTCTCCAGACCTAACTTGAAATTTATCCTTTAAGCATTTTAATTTAAACTTTTACCATAGGAGTTATATACATTCCTGTGTCCAGTTTATGTGCTACATCCATATTTCTTGCATTGCCACTTGTTGTGTTGAATCTTTTTAATGAAATTTTGCAATTGCATTTCCCAGTTTTTATTCTAAATTGCTGTGCTTAGTCTGGTTTAATTAATTTACATACATCTAATTCCAGTCATTTTTTTAATGAAAGATTGCTAAATTTAGTTTACAATTTGCTTGTTCTTAATTATTTTCTTGCCTAGCCCAATTTAATAATTTTATTTCTGCCATTTTTACTTTAGCCAAGTTGATATTTTTTTGTGTTTATTTTGTGTATACTATTTCTGATGCCAGGTGCACTTAATTATAATCTGCGTTCAAATATTACTTCCACGGCTGTGACAATGCCTACCACTGTTGAAACCCCTTCAGAATCAATGGGAACAGTTGCTTGTCCCAATGGCCAGAGATCAGCTCAGGAAATGGCTATTCCTCTTTTTGCTGGGGAATCGCGTTTATTAGAATCATGGTTTAGTAAGGTTGAAGCGAAAACAGTTGCACGTTTTTCTAAGCCTACTGATGCCGAATACTTAGCAATTGCACGGTCAGCCGTGGACACAACCAAAGGTGATGCACGTTTTGTTGTTGATGAGAAAGCCATTGTTAGCCTTCAGTCTTGGCCTGAATTTAAGGATTTCTTTCGCCGTCGCTTTGTTAATAAAGGAGACCTTGACCCATATAGGTTAGTCAAGAAAATTGCCAATGCCACCATGCAGCCTGGTGAATCGTTTAATGCGTTTACTAGCCGTCTCGATCAGTATCTGTATGCCTTAGTTTCTGCTATGAATAATTCAACTTGGTTAGATAAAGACAATAATCTGTCCCCTGAGGCTATGGCCAAAATGATAGCATTTGGTACTTTAATGCATTTTGCCCCCGAGCATACAAAACCAATCGTTGAGCAACAAAATTTTGGTGTTAAACATGAAATTGGTGAAGTATTTGAGGCTATTAACAATGCCGCAGATAAACTAGCTCCCCGAAGTGCTCAACTGTTGCCACCCTCTGATGCTGTAAATGTAGTCACAAGCTCTCAGCATCCTCCCACAAATTCTCAAAACTCTTGGTCGCAGAAGCGTACCCATGCTCGTAGCCCCCAGTCAAATTCGCCGCCTCATAAAATGCCGAAACGCCATAGTCCACAACCATCCACTCCCTCATGTTGGCATTGTGGTAAGAGTAACCACCTTGCAAGGGACTGTTGGTCCGCCCCTAGATCATCACCTCCTAGACAATTCTCTCGGCCCCCTCATCAATCTAATCATTCTAGGCTTCCATATTGCACGTACCATAAACAAGTTGGTCACCACACTGCGGATTGTAGAGCTAGGCAAAGGACATCTCCACCTCGTAACTCCCATGGTCAGTCTTGGCGAGGCTCACAGCGTCCAAGACATTATCAGAACTCTCGTAATTACAACTCCCAGCCCAGCTATAATGCAACTTCAAATTATAATGCTCAGTCACAGAATGCTGGAGCTCAGAATGTTCACTCCATGTCGTCGGGAAACCCCCAAGGCCATCCGCTAACCAATTCAAGCTAGCCAATCCTAGTGCCCTCCCTGTGTATTCAGTAGCTACCCAAAATAGATTTGGACACTTGACAGAGGAGGACACTGACTCTAGACCAGTTGTAGATGTTGACGGATCCACAGTAAATTTGACACAAACAAGACACAGATATGCCAGACAACATAAGTCAAAAGTAGTAACTTGTCCAGTCTCAAGTGATGGTCCCCTTGTATCAGCCATTGTACATGGTAGAGTTTTAAAAGTTTTTCTTGACTCAGGTGCAAAAATTAATATTGTCAAGCCCTCAGCTCTTAGAGACATTGAAAGTAAGCACCCTACTATTTTAAAACAGTCACACATACCTTTTCTAAGTGGTATTTCAGGAAATAAAGTAAAAGTTCAGGGTGAAATTGACCTCCCACTCAAGTTCAATGATGTCACATTGTCTATAACATGTTTAGTTGTTGACATTATTCATTTTCCTGGAGACATTCTCTTAGGTCTGTACACCATGATTGATGAAAATATTGCATTGTTTCCCCATCGTTGGAACATAAGTATCAAAGACCATGTCATACCCTTGTGTAGCATGTATCGACAGGGCCACGAGTTCAATCTTCAATCAGATTACGTTAATTTTGTTGACACCCGCCTTGCAAGCGTAGGTTTGTCAGATCATTGTCGTGGTAGCATACCCGAGAAAACAGGCACTCGATTGAAGCATAGTAGTTGTGCAGTTGTTAAGGAGAATGAGTATCGGGACTTTCTGGAAGGGGACGCCCTAACGGATTCTCGTTGTCTCGCTCGCCTGGCAGCTTCCATCTCTGAAGTCAGTGGTTCCACGGCTACTGACACTGTGCTACACCCTCATTCTCTCACCAGAATAAGAGTTAAGGTTCAGGGAGTGCCTGAGTTGTCGGATGTGATTGCGGAAAGTGAAACATGTAAAGTGAATGGTACATTTGTTGAACCCTCCTGGCACACAGTGCAGGATGGTACTGTCTCACTTTTTATCGCGAACACAAGTAATGCCGATATCCATCTCCAGTCTGGTACCCATGTTGTAGATTTTGCCCATTACTCGTTACCGGTGCGAGTTGTGGATGATGTCTCCATGGATCATACTGTTTGTACACTCACACCAGGAGAACAGGGATCTCAGCCAGAGGTGCAAGCGCAACACCTCAGTCCTACTGATTTTCCTGACTCTGTGGCTCAGCTTTTGGAAATTTTGAACAGGAATAGAGCTGTTGTTGCTCTACCAGGAGAAAAATTAGGTCTCACTCCTCTCATTACACATAAAATTCCCCTTGAACAAGGAACTACGCCTATTTATGTACCAGCTTACCGTCTTCCCCATTCTCAGAGAGCAGAAGCAGATAGACTTGTAGAAGAAATGTTACAGAGTGATGTAATTGAATCGAGTAATTCGCCATGGAACGCTCCATTGATTCTTGTACCAAAGCGAGATGGGACTTGGAGACCTGTAATCGATTATCGCAAGCTTAACAGAGTAACAATACCTGATCGTTTCCCACTTCCAGTTCTCAATGATTTGTTGCAAAGTATTGGTCGAAACAAAGTATTCTCAACGTTAGATTTGTTGCAGGGATTCTGGCAAATCCCCCTTGATGAGGAAAGTAAACAATTGACAGCCTTTAGTACTCCCAATGGTCATTTTCATTTCAAAAGAATGCCGTTTGGTTTGCGTAGTAGTCCAATAACCTTTTCACGGCTCATGACAAATCTATTTCGTAGATTGATAGGAAGTACGCTTCTAGTTTACCTTGATGATCTCATAATCATGTCGCAAGATGTTCAGACTCATTTCCAGAACCTTGAAAAAGTACTTGCAAAGCTCGCTGAAGCTAATTTAAAAATAAAGCTTGCAAAATGTTCATTTTTAAAGCAAAAGATTAATTTCCTAGGTCATACAGTTACACCTTCAGGTATTACATTGAATGAATCAAAAATTATTGCTGCCCGTGATTTTCCAACACCTCGTACCGCAGAAGCCGTAAGACAGTTCACAGGTCTTGTAGGATTTTATCGTTCATTTATTGCTGGATTCTCTATTATAGCCGCTCCGCTTTACAAGTTGCAAAGAAAAGATGAACCCTTTGTTTGGGGAGAGGCCCAGGATCAGTCATTCAAAAAACTCAAAGCAGCCTTGATTTCGTCACCTGTCCTTAGGTACCCAGATTTTTCTAAACCTTTTACGTTGGTTACAGATGCTAGTGACATAGGTTTAGGTGCTGCATTACTTCAAACAGAAGGTCACAGAGATCACGCAATAGCTTATGCTAGCCGTACTTTATCTAAAGAAGAGAAAAATTATAGTGCAACAGAACGAGAAGCCTTGGCAGTTGTTTGGGCACTTAAACATTTCAAGGATACAATTTATAATTACCCAGTTCATGTTCTTACAGATCACCAACCATTAATTCCCTTGTTCAAAAATAAGAATCCAGTTGGAAAGTTTGCTAGATATTTGCTCACAATTCAAGAATTCAATCCCACATTTGGATATATTCCAGGAAAGCAAAATGTTGTAGCCGATGCGTTTTCTCGACACGTAGCTGCGATTCAGTTAAATTACCCAGCATTAGATGCTACAGTAGTAGAAACGGAACAAAGACAAGACCCCATATGGGCACCCGTCATTAAATTTTTGACTAAGCAAGACACTCGCCCGATTCATAAACCGCCAGTACCATTGAAAGAACTAGTTATGTTGGACAATTTACTGTGTAGAGTAGTAAAGCTAGGGACAGCCCCGAGGAAATGTTGTCAGTTAGTTGTTCCAGCTGTCTTGGTACCAACTGTGTTAAAAATTATCCATGATGCTCCTGCAAGTGCACATCCAGGAAAGGATCGTACACTCCAACAAGGTCGATTGAAATATTTTTGGCCAAAAATGGCTAAGGAGATTGCTCATTATGTTGACAGATGTTTAACTTGTTTACAGCACAAGGGACATGTTTCAGGACCTAATCCAATTCAGGTGTACCCAGCAACTAAAGCTCCTTGGGAACGAATATCGATGGATTTATTGACAAATTTTGCGGAAACAGAGAAAGGGAACAAACATTTGCTTGTAATGGTCGATAATTTTTCACGGTTTTGCGAACTAGTTCCTATCCCGAACAAAACAGCAGAAACCATAGCCAGCGCATTCCATGACCAAATAATTTGTAGATATAGTATGCCTAAAGTAATCCTTTCAGATAATGGTCCAGAATTCAGTAATAGTATTCTAACTAGCTTGTGTGATTTATATAACATCAAAAAATGTAGCATCATGCCTTATCATCCGGCAAGTAATGGACTAGCTGAACGTACTAACAGGAAAGTGTTAGATGCCTTGAGAGTCACGTTGAATTTTGATAACAACAATTGGGATGATTTTATACCCTTAATTCAGTGTGCTATAAATTCTTCAATTAATGTTTCTACTGGTGACACACCTCACGCTATTCTTTATGGTACAGATAAGATCCTCCCTAATGAATTGATTAACGTACCTCCTACTCCCTTATATAACGTAGATGATTTTGTTCAAGTGAAGCGTAGACAAATGCAATTAGTATTCAAGAAAATACGAGAACAACTGTCCAAAGCAACAGCCGAGTTCACTCTAGCAAGGAATGCACGAGCTAAACCCAATAAAATAACTATTGGATCTGTAGTAATGATACTTAACCAACACAGGTCTGGTCCTATGTACAAGTTAACTAAGAAATTTTTGGGTCCATATAAGGTAATCGAGCTTATTAAAGGTAACAAATACAGACTTAAGAACTTGTTAACAGGAGAGTATATAAATGAACATTTAGACCACATGAAGTTAGCTAAAATGACTGTTGACGAGACTGATGAGGAAGATGACAATGAACTTACCCAGACAGATACTCCTACTCGGACACCACCTCCTGTGGTTGACAGACCACTGGATGTTCAGCAACCCCATACTAGCAATTATAATCTTAGATCTAGACCTCTCGTTTCAACCGTGCACTCACCACACGTCCATTGGCTAGATGTTAACGAGGATATCTCTCAAGATGATAGTTTGTCGCATGAAGTTTCACCTGTTCCGGACCTTCAGTCAGAGCCAGAGTTGTATAGTGCTCTGGATGAGCTAGGTGTAGATATCCGCAGAATTTATAATTGAATGCACTCTGTAGTTATTCTGTTTGTTTTGAAAAAAAAAAAAAAAAAAAAAAAAAACTCAATTGCAGTATTTCTACCACATGTGTCTTATTATTACCATTATATATAATGTATAGTTTTTCTCAACTTTATTTTGTTATGAATTAGATGCCATTGTCAAGTCTACTACCATTTGTATTTTTACAGTGCTTGTCATAAGAGTTATTATTGTTCTAGCAACCACATTGTGGCCAGTGAATCCTGACTGCTATCACGCAGATGTTAGTCTTCTTGATCCAGGTCTTGTATATGCTTGTAAATATATTGCACATTATATATATTGTACATTGGTCTTGTAAATATATTGTATATTTCGAAAAAAAAAAAAAAAAAAAAAATAGAAAAAAAAAAAAATTATCTATCTTGAAATTCAATTGTGGTTGTTAGGTCAGAACTTTGTTCCATTAATGTAATAATTGTTTAATTTTGTATGGTTTTCAAGCACATGCCATTGACACATGTTAATAATTTTGTTTAGGCAATACCTTGAGTTGTATTGTTCATATCTGATCAGTAGACATACACATGTTCTTAATACTCTGATTTAATCAAAGCATTGTTACCATGATTTTCACCTATTATGATGAATTTTTTTTTTGTGCATATATGCCGAGTTGTTTGTATTACGCACACCTGATCTTCTTTCAATGTTTTATTATGCAAATTTCACATGTAAGCCATTATTGTATGCCACCGAGGTCCTTTCAGTATCATTGTAACTATATAGCTAGCCAGACCTTGTCGACAAGGGACGTCGACTTGGTAGCGTGTCCGAGCGGTGTTATACTCAAATTCTGTCAGTTGAAATGTAACCAATCACAGGCAAGTAGGCCTCTGACGTCATGCCAGACAGAGGAGCATCAGGCATGCTCCCAGCAGCCTCAGTTATCCTCACAGACCCAGAGTAGGTGGACCTCGGCTGGCCAGTTATACACCTGTTTGCCTCACTCAATAAATATATACAGAAGCGACTACTGTGTCTACATTCAACCCGAACAAGGCAAACGAATACTTGGCCTCGTACCCCGGCTCCTTTGTCCTCGTAGCCCGGCTCCTTGTCCTCGTACCCCAGCTCCTTGTCCTCGTACCCCCGGAGGAAAGGCTACGTGAACTGCACCTCACGTGGCTGGAAAACAGAAGAGCTCGGGGAGACATGATCACCCCATACAAAATTCTCAGGGGAATTGACAGGGTGGACAAAGATGGATTATTTAACACGGGTTGTACACGAACAAGGGGACACAGGTGGAAGCTCAGTATCCAAATGAGCCACATAGACATTGAAAAACTTGTTCAGTGTCAGAGTAGTTAGTAAATGGAATGCATTAGGCAGTGATGTTGTGGAGGCTGACTCCATACACAGTTTCAAATGTAGATATGATAGAATCCAGTAGGCTCAGGAATCTGTATACCAGTGGATTGGCGGTTGAGAGGCGGGACCAAAGAGCCAGAGCTCCACCCATGGTGTGTGTGTACTCACTCCACAACTAGGTGAGTACACACACCACCACCACCACCTCCCCTACACACACCAGCCCCCCCCCTACACACATCACGCACACACCCCTACACCGGACACCCCAACAAGGGGTGTAACACCCCCCCCCTCCCTACCATGTTTACCATCGTCTACACAACCAATCACAGAGAGGCTGGACCACGTCACAGCGACCTTACTAACACACGTCTCCTCAACCACTCCATAACGTACTGACCGACGTGTGTGCAAGTGACACCACCTCTACACACCTGCACCACCTCTACACACCTGCACCACCTCTACACACCTGCACCACTACCACACACCAGCACGACAGGGACATACCTCCGCACGCAGAGACGCCGGGCAGGTGTGCACACCAGAGAGCAGCAAGGAGCAACATTACACAACGCCCCCCGCCGCCTCTACAGCTGTGTAACACAGTCTCATATCAGCACAGGACATCCGCCTCAGATCAGGAAGGTGCAGCAGGATGATGGAAAAAAAACACTAACTTGAAATATTTCTCAATGCAGACATTTCATTTATGAATTGCATACACATACGTAGGATCCAGGCGGCTGTTAAGGTTGGGATCTGAGGTGATGAAGGAAGTAGTTAGGTGACGGACGTCTTGATAAGTCTATGAGGCTGCCTGTCCTCGATAATGACAAATGATTTCACTCATAAAATGTCAAATTAGAAAGCATGAGGTTGGCGATCCGTGAACGTATTATCCATTAAGTTATAACTCTCACTGTCTCTCACCAGGTCACCCTGCCCCATGATGGCAGGGTCTCTCTCTCACCCTGCCCCATGATGGCAGGGTCTCTCTCTCACCCTGCCCCATGATGGCAGGGTCTCTCACACCCTGCCCCATGATGGCAGGGTCTCTCACACCCTGCCCCATGATGGCAGGGTCTCTCTCACCCTGCCTCATGATGGCAGGGTCTCTCTCACCCTGCCTCATAATGGCAGGGTCTCTCTCTCACCCTGCCTCATGATTGCAGGGTCTCTCTCTCACCCTGCCTCATGATGGCAGGGTCTCTCTCTCACCCTGCCCCATGATGGCAGGGTCTCTCTCTCACCCTGCCCCATGATGGCAGGGTCTCTCTCACCCTGCCCCATGATGGCAGGGTCTCTCTCTCACCCTGCCTCATGATGGCAGGGTCTCTCTCACCCTGCCTCATGATGGCAGGGTCTCTCTCACCCTGCCCCATGATGGCAGGGTCTCTCTCACCCTGCCCCATGATGGCAGGGTCTCTCTCTCACCCTGCCCCATGATGGCAGGGGCCACTAAGGGGCAAGGTAGAGAGCGCTCGGCTGAAGGTCAACCCATCCTCCAGCTCAACCAACAAGTCAAATACCGACTTAGTTCATCTAAGTTTGGACAATGTTTGACTAATTCAACAGCCATCTGAACGGATGAATCTTCCCTACAGTATAACAAAACTTTTTATTTCAGTATAATAAACATAATTTTCTTCTGAAATGTAAATTAATATATATTGTGGGGTTTATGTATAGTTAGGTCTGGGTGAGGTGTTTTGGAACGTTGATTTAGGGAGTGTTTACAGGCTGAGGGTGAACGAAGCGCGTCTCGAGCCATAGTCTCGAACATGGTTAGGTGGAGTTTAAGTTCAAATACTGACCTCAGTAGAGTTTCTATAGTGAGTATTTGACTTGTACGTTCTGAACCTCACAGCCCTTTGTTTTGATGATGGGCTGCTCCATTTGCACCTACAGGTCAGGTCCTTGACCTACAGGTCAGGTCCTTGACCTACAGGTCAGGTCCTTGACCTACAGGTCAGGTCCTTGACCTACAGGTCAGGTCCTTGACCTACAGGTCACGTATTACCTCACTCCTGACCAATTTAATTTTACCTTCTGTTATTTCATCTCCTTTTGCTAGCCAATTATCACCTATTTACCGCCTTCACCTCACTCGACACCACTGTACATCACTTCTCCAATATTCACACAGCTTCTCAGAAAAAAATATAGCAGACGAATGAAGTGGAGGAAGAGAAGGAAGAAGAGGAGGAGGAGCAGCAGCTGCTGTAGGAACAGTTAGGGAACACCAGATGACAGCAGTTACAAGAATGTATGTTGTGTTAGTTCTGAAGATAAATATACGAGGCTATGGGTCCCCCTTCTTCCAGCCAGAGGTGGTACTCCCTTCCCTTTTGTCTTTATGCTATATTTTTTGTGTTAAAAAAGTCCCAGAACAGTGATCAGTGATACATTGTCAAACATGGACACTCTCGACCATATAAATACCTTACATACTGCTATGTCCAGGGGCCTTGATAGTGACATTTGCTAACTTTTCGCAAGTGATGACGCTTCTAAACTTCGGTGAAGGAAGTTATTGTTGTAAAGGAAATTTTGATGGGAAATACTCTATTTTTTTTTTACTTGTGTATATGTCACTTTTTTTTCGTTTGATACAACTAAACTGACTTGATTTTTTACAGCAGAATTGATTTAATTGACTAACACTTGTTTACAAGATAATCGACTTGCTTACTTTGCTTGTAAACGAGGCCAGCTTTAGTCCACTGGAACTAATCTCTCAAATGGAACAATTCGCAGTCAAATAGAAACATACGCAAACAACTATGGAGACTCCCGGGGGGGGGGGGATGCTAGAAAGCAAACAATATGAATGAGCTCTAATCCCCCACTAGAAGAGAGGGGGGGGGGGGAGGGGGTTAACTCAGACGTCAACATACATGGAATAATACACTATAACACAAACTATACACACTGTATTCCTCGTCCCGGTGTATGTACTGTATAGAGTTTTACCTTAAGCCTGAAACATACTGGTGGAGGCCTTACTAACCCCTCCCCCCAACCCAGGTGATTGATCACAGACCCCCCCCCCCCCAAGCAATGTGTCCAACTGCGATACTCAGCACATTAGTCTACATTCTCAGTTCTCACTCCAGGAATCCAGGTTCAATCTCAGGTCTGGACAGAAACGCTTGGGCACCTTTCTTTTCTCCTAATGTCTCTGTTCACCTACCAATTTAAAATAAAAAAAAATAAAAAAAATAGGTACCTGGGAATTGGGCCATTGTTGAAGGTTGCAGACCAGGGGAAGGGGGACCTGGATAAGTCTAAATACAGGTCAGTCTACGCACAGAGTTGAGGACGGCCGCCAGGGGCCACTAAGGGCCGCCAGGGGCCGCCAGGGGCCGCCAGGGACCAGTAGGGGCCGCCAGGGGCCACTAGGGGCCGCCAGGGGACCACTAGGGGCCGCCAGGGGACCACTAGGGGCCGCCAGGGGACCACTAGGGGCCGCCAGGGGACCACTAGGGACCGCTAGGGGGCCACTAGGGGCCAACACGTCCACACTGTTCACTGTGGATTCCATCAATTCCCCGCCCAGCGCCCTGTAATTTGACGAAACTTTTGATCAAACTCACCCACGCGGCGCGTTTTTGTTTGTGTGGTATTAATCCCACGTGATCAATCTCCTCTGTTGTTTGTGTCTGTTTATTCATGGTTTGACAAACCGCCGCCCCCCCCGTCCAAATGCCAACACGACAAAGCATCCATTATGATCGTGTTTGGTAAAATTGTTTGTTGCTCTGACCTTAATGTTTGTTTCTAATTTGCAGCTGCAACATTTAAATGGTCAGCTCGGCTGTTGTTGCTCTCGAAGGTACTGTTGAGTCTCAACTTTTAAGAGCAGAGGCGATTTTTATTTGTGAATATGTGTGTTTTATTTTGGCTTTTGGATTTTTTTTTTTGGACGGCCATATGGTGAAGGTGTGACGGAAAATAGTCAGTGTAATTACACACACACACACACACACACACACACACACACACACACACACACACACACACACACACACACACACACACACACACACACTCACTCACTCACTCACTCACACGTTGGATTAGTTAACAAATGAAATGGACTCGGCTGTGATATATGTGTTTGAGGCTGACTCCATACACAGTTTCAAATTTTGATATGATAGAGCCCAGTAGGCTCAGGAATCTGTACACCAGTTGATTGACAGCTGAGAAGCGGAACCAAAGAGCAGTTAGCAGTCCCCGTGGCGTAGTGGTAAGACACTTCCCTGGCGATTCACGAGCGCTTTGGCCTGGGTTCGTATCCTGGCCGGGGGGAGGATTTACTGGGCGCCAATCTTTAACTGTAGCCACTGTTCACCCAGCAGTAAAATGGGTACCTGGTGGTTAAACGTTTAGGCGGGTCGTATTCCGGGGAATATTAGGATTAAGGACCTGCCCGAAACGCTATGATTGCTAGTAGCTGTACAGGAATGTAAGAACTCTTGAAATATATATATTTATATATACATATATATTATTAAGCTGAACTAAGTACCCTCCCTACTCCCATACCAGACTCTCCCCCCATCCTAGGTTCACATAGCCCCCCCTTGTCCCACAATCCCAGGGGCTACAACCCCCCCCTTCTACCCCTACAACCATATAATTCTAGGTGAGAGTAAGGGAGAGTAAGGGTGAAGGGGAGGGAGAGAGTAAGGGCGACTCAGGGAAACCAATACTTGTTCAGCAGTTGGAAACATTTATGAGTTTGAAAGTGGGGTCTTCTGGGTCAGATTCAGGGGGGGGGGGTAAGGTCAGGTTGAGAGGACCAGGGGGGGGTAAGGTCAGGTTGAGAGGACCACGGGGGGGGGGTAAGGTCAGGTTGAGAGGACCAGGGGGGGGTAAGGTCAGGTTGAGAGGACCGGGGGGGGGGTAAGGTCAGGTTGAGAGGACCAGGGGGGGCGGTAAGGTCAGGTTGAGAGGACCAGGGGGGGGGGTAAGGTCAGGTTGAGAGGACCAGGGGGGGGGTAAGGTCAGGTTGAGAGGACCAGGGGGGGGGGTAAGGTCAGGTTGAGAGGACCAGGGGGGGGGGTAAGGTCAGGTTGAGAGGACCAGGGGGGGTTAGGTCAGGTTGAGAGGACCAGGGGGGGGTAAGGTCTAGTTGAGAGGACCAGGGGGGGTAAGGTCAGGTTGAGAGGACCAGGGGGGGTAAGGTCAGGTTGAGAGGACCAGGGGGGGTAAGGTCAGGTTGAGAGGACCAGGGGGGGTAAGGTCAGGTTGAGAGGACCAGGGGGGGGTAAGGTCAGGTTGAGAGGACCAGGGGGGGTAAGGTCAGGTTGAGAGGACCAGGGGGGGTTAAGGTCAGGTTGAGAGGACCAGGGGGGTAAGGTCAGGTTGAGAGGACCAGGGGGGGGTAAGGTCAGGTTGAGAGGACCAGGGGGGGGGTAAGGTCAGGTTGAGAGGACCAGGGGGGGTAAGGTCAGGTTGAGAGGACCAGGAGGGGTAAGGTCAGGTTGAGAGGACCAGGGGGGGTAAGGTCAAATTGAGAGGACAAGGGGGGGGGTAAGGTCTGGTTGAGAGGACCAGGGGGGGGTAAGGTCAGGTTGAGAAGACCACGGGGGGGTAAGGTCAGGTTGAGAAGACCACGGGGGGGGGTAAGGTCAGGTTGAGAGGACCAGGGGGGGGGGGGTAAGGTCAGGTTGAGAGGACCAGGGGGGGTAAGGTCAGGTTGAGAGGACCAGGGGGGGTAAGGTCAGGTTGAGAGGACCAGGGGGGGTAAGGTCAGGTTGAGAGGACCAGGGGGGGTAAGGTCAGGTTGAGAGGACCAGGGGGGGTAAGGTCAGGTTGAGAGGACCAGGGGGGGGTAAGGTCTGGTTGAGAGGACCAGGGGGGGAGGTAAGGTCTGGTTGAGAGGACCAGGGGGGGGCGGGTAAGGTCTGGTTGAGAGGACCAGGGGGGGGGGTAAGGTCAGGTTGAGAGGACCAGGGGGGGGTAAGGTCAGGTTGAGAGGACCAGGGGGGGGGTAAGGTCTGGTTGAGAGGACAGGGGGGGGTAAGGTCTGGTTGAGAGGACCAGGGGGGGGTAAGGTCTGGTTGAGAGGACCAGGGGGGGGTAAGGTCTGGTTGAGAGGACCAGGGGGGGGTAAGGTCAGGTTGAGAGGACCAGGGGGGGTAAGGTCAGGTTGAGAGGACCAGGGGGGGGGGTAAGGTCAGGTTGAGAGGACCAGGGGGGGTAAGGTCTTGTTGAGAGGACCAGGGGGGGAGGTAAGGTCTGGTTGAGAGGACCAGGGGGGGGTAAGGTCAGGTTGAGAGGACCAGGGGGGGTTAAGGTCAAGTTGAGAGGACCAGGGGGGGTAAGGTCAGGTTGAGAGGACCAGGGGGGGGGGTAAGGTCAGGTTGAGAGGACCAGGGGGGGGTAAGGTCAGGTTGAGAGGACCAGGGGGGGGTAAGGTCAGGTTGAGAGGACCAGGGGGGGGTAAGGTCAGGTTGAGAGGACCAGGGGGAGTAAGGTCAAATTGAGAGGACAAGGGGGGGGTAAGGTCAGGTTGAGAGGACCAGGGGGGGGTAAGGTCAGGTTGAGAGGACCACGGGGGGGGGTAAGGTCAGGTTGAGAGGACCAGGGGGGGGGGGGGGGTAAGGTCAGGTTGAGAGGACCAGGGGGGGTAAGGTCAGGTTGAGAGGACCAGGGGGGTAAGGTCAGGTTGAGAGGACCAGGGGGGGTAAGGTCAGGTTGAGAGGACCAGGGGGGTAAGGTCAGGTTGAGAGGACCAGGGGGGGTAAGGTCAGGTTGAGAGGACCAGGGGGGG
>NW_025561763.1:0-27500 GCF_020424385.1 Procambarus clarkii | reverse complement strand
GTCCAGGACCCTTGTCAGGTGGTCCCAGGACCCTTGTCAGGTGGTCCAGGACCCTTGTCAGGTGGTCCAGGACCCTTGTCAGGTGGTCCAGTCCAGGACCCTTGTCGGGTGGTCCAGGACCCTTGTCAGGTGGTCCAGGACCCTTGTCGGGTGGTCCAGGACCCTTGTCAGGTGGTCCAGGACCCTTGTCGGGTGGTCCAGGACCCTTGTCAGGTGGTCCAGGACCCTTGTCGGGTGGTCCAGGACCCTTGTCGGGTGGTCCAGGACCCTTGTCAGGTGGTCCAGGACCCTTGTCAGGTGGTCCAGGACCCTTGTCAGGTGGTCCAGGACCCTTGTCAGGTGGTCCAGGACCCTTGTCAGGTGGTCCAGGACCCTTGTCAGGTGGTCCAGGACCCTTGTCGGGTGGTCCAGGACCCTTGTCAGGTGGTCCAGGACCCTTGTCGGGTGGTCCAGGACCCTTGTCAGGTGGTCCAGGACCCTTGTCGGGTGGTCCAGGACCCTTGTCAGGTGGTCCAGGACCCTTGTCGGGTGGTCCAGGACCCTTGTCGGGTGGTCCAGGACCCTTGTCAGGTGGTGGTCCAGGACCCTTGTCGGGTGGTCCAGGACCCTTGTCGGGTGGTCCAGGACCCTTGTCGGGTGGTCCAGGACCCTTGTCGGGTGGTCCAGGACCCTTGTCAGGTGGTCCAGGACCCTTGTCAGGTGGTCCAGGACCCTTGTCGGGTGGTCCAGGACCCTTGTCGGGTGGTCCAGGACCCTTGTCGGGTGGTCCAGGACCCTTGTCAGGTGGTCCAGGACCCTTGTCACGTGGTCCAGGACCCTTGTCAGGTGGTCCAGGACCCTTGTCAGGTGGTCCAGGACCCTTGTCGGGTGGTCCAGGACCCTTGTCGGGTGGTCCAGGACCCTTGTCAGGTGGTCCAGGACCCTTGTCAGGTGGTCCAGGACCCTTGTCAGGTGGGACCCTCCCAGGACCCTTGTCGGGTGGTCCAGGACCCTTGTCAGGTGGTCCAGGACCCTTGTCAGGTGGTCCAGGACCCTTGTCGGGTGGTCCAGGACCCTTGTCAGGTGGTCCAGGACCCTTGTCAGGTGGTCCAGGACCCGTTGTCGGGTGGTCCAGGACCCCTTGTCGGGTGGTCAAGGACCCTTGTCAGGTGGTCCAGGACCCTTGTCAGGTGGTCCAGGACAATTGTCAGGTGGTCCAGGACCCTTGTCAGGTGGTCCAGGACCCTTCTCAGGTGGTCCAGGACCCTTGTCAGGTGGTCCAGGACCCTTGTCAGGTCGTCCAGGACCCTTGTCAGGTCGTCCAGGACCACTGTCAGGTGGTCCAGGACCCTTATCAGGTGGTCCAGGACCCTTGTCAGGTAGTCCAGGACCCTTGTCAGGTGGTCCAGGACCCTTGTCAGGTGGTCCAGGACCCTTGTTGGGTGGTCCAGGACCCTTGTCAGGTGGTCCAGGACCCCTTGTCGGGTGGTCCAGGACCCCTTGTCGGGTGGTCTAGGACCCTTGTCGGGTGGTCCAGGACCCCTTGCCGGGTGCTCCAGGACCCTTGTCAGGTCGTCCAGGACCCTTGTCGGGTGGTCCAGGACCCTTGTCAGGTGGTCCAGGACCCTTGTCGGGTGGTCCAGGACCCGTTGTCGGGTGGTCCAGGACCCCTTGTCGGGTGGTCCAGGACCCCTTGTCGGGTGGTCCAGGACCCTTGTCGGGTGGTCCAGGACCCGTTGTCGGGTGGTCCAGGACCCCTTGTCGGGTGGTCCAGGACCCTTGTCAGGTGGTCCAGGACCCTTGTCAGGTGGTCCAGGACCCTTGTCAGGTGGTCCAGGATCCTTGTCAGGTCGTCCAGGACGCTTGTCAGGTGGTCCAGGACCCTTGTGAGGTGGTCGAGGACCCTTGTCAGGTCGTCCAGGACCCTTGTCAGGTCGTCCAGGACCCTTGTCAGGTCGTCCAGGACCCTTGTCAGGTCGTCCAGGACCCATGTCAGGTCGTCCAGGACCCTTGTCAGGTGGTCCAGGACCCTTGTCAGGTCGTCCAGGACCCTTGTCAGGTGGTCCAGGACCCTTGTCAGGTCGTCCAGGACTCTTGTCAGGTCGTCCAGGACCCTTGTCAGGTGGTCCAGGACCCTTGTCTGGTCGTCCAGGACCCTTGTCGGGTGGTCCAGGACCCCTTGTCGGGTGGTCCAGGACCCTTGTCAGGTGGTCCAGGACCCGTTGTCGGGTGGTCCAGGACCCCTTGTCGGGTGGTCAAGGACCCTTGTCAGGTGGTCCAGGACCCTTGTCAGGTGGTCCAGGACAATTGTCAGGTGGTCCAGGACCCTTGTCAGGTGGTCCAGGACCCTTCTCAGGTGGTCCAGGACCCTTGTCAGGTGGTCCAGGACCCTTGTCAGGTCGTCCAGGACCCTTGTCAGGTCGTCCAGGACCACTGTCAGGTGGTCCAGGACCCTTATCAGGTGGTCCAGGACCCTTGTCAGGTAGTCCAGGACCCTTGTCAGGTGGTCCAGGACCCTTGTCAGGTGGTCCAGGACCCTTGTTGGGTGGTCCAGGACCCTTGTCAGGTGGTCCAGGACCCCTTGTCGGGTGGTCCAGGACCCCTTGTCGGGTGGTCTAGGACCCTTGTCGGGTGGTCCAGGACCCCTTGTCGGGTGCTCCAGGACCCTTGTCAGGTCGTCCAGGACCCTTGTCGGGTGGTCCAGGACCCTTGTCAGGTGGTCCAGGACCCTTGTCGGGTGGTCCAGGACCCGTTGTCGGGTGGTCCAGGACCCCTTGTCGGGTGGTCCAGGACCCCTTGTCGGGTGGTCCAGGACCCTTGTCGGGTGGTCCAGGACCCGTTGTCGGGTGGTCCAGGACCCCTTGTCGGGTGGTCCAGGACCCTTGTCAGGTGGTCCAGGACCCTTGTCAGGTGGTCCAGGACCCTTGTCAGGTGGTCCAGGATCCTTGTCAGGTCGTCCAGGACCCTTGTCAGGTGGTCGAGGACCCTTGTGAGGTGGTCGAGGACCCTTGTCAGGTCGTCCAGGACCCTTGTCAGGTCGTCCAGGACCCTTGTCAGGTCGTCCAGGACCCTTGTCAGGTCGTCCAGGACCCATGTCAGGTCGTCCAGGACCCTTGTCAGGTGGTCCAGGACCCTTGTCAGGTCGTCCAGGACCCTTGTCAGGTGGTCCAGGACCCTTGTCAGGTCGTCCAGGACTCTTGTCAGGTCGTCCAGGACCCTTGTCAGGTGGTCCAGGACCCTTGTCAGGTGGTCCAGGACCCTTGTCAGGTGGTCCAGGACCCTTGTCAGGTGGTCCAGGACCCTTTATCAGGTGGTCCAGGACCCTTGTCAGGTGGTCCAGGACCCTTGTCAGGTGGTCCAGGACCCTTGTCAGGTGGTCCAGGACCCTTGTCAGGTGGTCCAGGACCCTTGTCAGGTGGTCCATGACCCTTGTCAGGTGGTCCAGGACCCTTGTCAGGTGGTCCAGGACCCTTGTCAGGTCGTCTAGGACCCGTGTCAGGTGGTCCAGGACCCATGTCTGGTCGTCCAGGACCCTTGTCAGGTGGTCCAGGACCCTTGTCAGGTGGTCCAGGACCCTTGTCAGGTGGTCCAGGACCGTTGTCAGGTGGTCCAGGACCCTTGTCAGGTGGTCCAGGACCCTTGTCAGGTGGTCCAGGACCCTTGTCAGGTGGTCCAGGACCCTTGTCAGGTGGTCCAGGACCCTTGTCAGGTGGTCCATGACCCTTGTCAGGTGGTCCAGGACCCTTGTCAGGTGGTCCAGGACCCTTGTCAGGTCGTCTAGGACCCGTGTCAGGTGGTCCAGGACCCATGTCTGGTCGTCCAGGACCCTTGTCAGGTGGTCCAGGACCCTTGTCAGGTGGTCCAGGACCCTTGTCAGGTGGTCCAGGACCGTTGTCAGGTGGTCCAGGACCCTTGTCAGGTGGTCCAGGACACTGGCAACACCGACCCAGGCCAGGACACTGGCACCACCGACCCAGGCCAGGACACTGGCACCACCGACCCAGGCCAGGACACTGGCACCACCGACCCAGGCCAGGACACTGGCACCACCGACCCAGGCCAGGACACTGGCACCACCGACTCAGGCCAGGACACTGGCACCACCGACCCAGGCCAGGACACTGGCACTATCGACCCAGGCCAGGACACTGGCACCATCGACCCAGGCCAGGACACTGGCACCATCGACCCAGGCCAGGACACTGGCACTATCGACCCAGGCCAGGACACTGGCACTATCGACCCAGGCCAGGAGGTGCCCAAACAGTAGGGTCTCCTTGGCCATCTCCTGGCCCACGGCCTCTATGACCAGCTCCAGGGTCTTGCCAAAGAGGCTCACCAAGCGCAGGACACTGGCACTATCGACCCAGGCCAGGACACTGGCACTACCGACCCAGGCCAGGACACTGGCACCACCGACCCAGGCCAGGACACTGGCACCACCGACCCAGACCAGGAAGTGCCCAAACAGTGGGGTCTCCTCGGCCATCTCCTGGCCCACGGCCTCTATGACCAGCTCCAGGGTCTTGCCAAAGAGGCTCAGCAAGCCCAGGACACTACCGACCCAGGCCAGGACACTGGCACTACCGACCCAGGCCAGGACACTGGCACTACCGACCCAGGCCAGGACACTGGCACCACCGACCCAGGCCAGGACACTGGCACCACCGACCCAGGCCAGGACACTGGCACCACCGACCCAGGCCAGGACACTGGCACCACCGACCCAGGCCAGGACACTGGCACTACCGACCCAGGCCAGGACACTGGCACCACCGACCCAGGCCAGGACACTGGCACCACCGACCCAGGCCAGGACACTGGCACTACCGACCCAGGCCAGGACACTGGCACCACCGACCCAGGCCAGGACACTGGCACTACCGACCCAGGCCAGGACACTGGCACTACCGACCCAGGCCAGGACACTGGCACCACCGACCCAGGCCAGGACACTGGCACTACCGACCCAGGCCAGGACACTGGCACTACCGACCCAGGCCAGGACACTGGCACCACCGACCCAGGCCAGGACACTGGCACTACCGACCCAGGCCAGGACACTGGCACTACCGACCCAGGCCAGGACACTGGCACCACCGACCCAGGCCAGGACACAGGCACTACCGACCCAGGCCAGGACACTGGCACTACGGACCCAGGCCAGGACGCTGGCACCACCGACCCAGGCCAGGACACTGGCACTACCGACCCAGGCCAGGACACTGGCACCACCGATCCAGGCCAGGACACTGGCACTACCGACCCAGGCCAGGACACTGGCACCACCGACCCAGGCCAGGACACTGGCACCACCGATCCAGGCCAGGACACTGGCACTACCGACCCAGGCCAGGACACTGGCACCACCGATCCAGGCCAGGACACTGGCACTACCGACCCAGGCCAGGACACTGGCACCACCGACCCAGGCCAGGAGACAGGCACTACCGTGCCAGACAAGGACACTGGCACTACCGACCCAGGCCAGGACACTGGCACCACCGATCCAGGCCAGGACACTGGCACTACCGACCCAGGCCAGGACACTGGCACCACCGACCCAGGCCAGGACACTGGCACCACCGATCCAGGCCAGGACACTGGCACTACCGACCCAGGCCAGGACACTGGCACCACCGATCCAGGCCAGGACACTGGCACTACCGACCCAGGCCAGGACACTGGCACCACCGACCCAGGCCAGGAGACAGGCACTACCGTGCCAGACAAGGACACGTGCGCTACCCAGCCGCCAGTGGAAACTTTAGTATTAGACTATTCAACGAAAGTCGTACACGCCAAAATGGACGACAGGATATTCCCTGACAATATGTGGATAAAACTGTTGTCTACAAGTGTAGTGTACCATGTTTTTGAGGGGATAAACACCCAGGAGTACCAGGCCTGGTACGGCGGTCAGGAGTTACCCTGTCACAGCTCTTCAGTAGGTTCGTTAGACTCGATTACCCTTCCCTAAAACCCATGTTGGTGCTTGTTTACATGTTAATTCTCTCTAGGTGTGTATAACTAGTCTTATCCTGATTATTACTTCAAGTACTTTGCCAGGGGGAAGTTTGTCAGTGATTCTGGACTGTAGTTGTGACCCTTCTCTATCCCCTTTGTAGAAAATTAGTATCACATCTGCCTTTTTCTAGCAGATGGGCAATTCTCCCTTTGTAAGTGACTTTAGAAACTAGTGTTAGTGGTATGCTGAGGGCCTGTGTTGCTGCTTCTTTTAGCAGCCTCGATAATGCGTTGTCTGGTCCTACTGCATTAGTTTCGTCCATTTTTTAGAATCGTGGCGAGATATGTAGTGTGGTAGTTGCATGAACAAGTCTTACGTGTGGTAATGATTAATGATTCGACACAAGATCAATTAATCAAGAAAGATCTTAAAATAGTGTTATGAATACTAGGATGGACAGTTTCTGTGAGTCAAGAATATGTTCTCAGTTGATAACTTAGCTAGTATGAGTTAAAGTAACTTCATCTGATGACTTAGCTAACTTAAGTAAAAAAAAAAATTGTTCGACTCACAACTTAGCTAACACGAGTTAAAATAATTTCCTCACCTCTTAACTAGCGTGGGTCTAAGTGCATTTCAATTCGTGTTGTGGGTTGAGGTGCTGGGCCAACTGTTCTTTACAGGGTTACAGATGAAGGCGACGACGGGGAAGAAAATCAACACGGTTGAACGGACCAAACTCTCTTCCTCTCGCTGGTCGGGGGTGATGGGGCCTGCATGGCTTGAGGGCTGCCTGCTGCTCTTACCTGCCTAGCACGAACACCGAGTGTTGGAGGAACTCCAACACTCCTCAGTCTCCTCAGCACTTCCTCAATGCTGAGTCCTCAGTATCTTCAGTGTTCTCAGCACTTCCTCCACCCGTCTTAGTGAGGGTAACTTAGCCATTCACAAAGCGTAGTGAGATTCTAATTTGTTCAATATATCACTTTCAAGAATCTGAAGAAGAGCAGAAACTTGTGTTTTTTATTGTTTTGTGGTATATTGTTGTGGTATATTATTGTGGTATATTGTTGTGGTGGAGCTTTGTCGAATGAGCACAATGATTTGTCCCCTCTCTCTCTCCTGGTGTCCCCTCTCTCTCTCTCCTGGTGTCCCCTCTCTCTCCTGGTGTCCCCTCCCTCTCCTGGTGTCCCCCTCCCTCTCCTGGTGTCCTCCCTCTCTCTCCTGGTGTCCTCCCTCTCTCTCCTGGTGTCCTCCCTCTCTCTCCTGGTGTCCCCCCTCTCCTGGTGTCCCCCTCCCTCTCCTGGTCTAATGAACCAAACAACCTTTGTGTTGAGCTGTCCTGGAAGGTCGACAACAATCCTCGGTGATAGGCAGCCGCTGGACACTGGCGGACACCACAATACGTCAAACCTGGCATTAAACGCTGTGATAAATTCATTTGTTTGATGCGGTCGCCTGGAAACACGTCTGGTTAACGATGCTCTAATTACGTCAGTGGCGTTTAGTAGCGCTTCCGGGAGTGAGATTTGCTTGTCGGAATTGGCTAAAAGGTCTCTTTGAGTGACTTGTTGATCTGTGGTGACGGAGTCAAAACGTGCCTTAAGTTAAGAAAGTTTTGTATCCCTAACACAATAATAAGCTATCTTTTTACACAATCTCTCTCTCTCTCTCTCTCTCTCTCTCTCTCTCTCTCTCTCTCTCTCTCTCTCTCTCTCTCTCTCTCTCTCTCTCTCTCTCTCTCTCTCTCTCTCTCTCTCTCTCTCTCTCTGATGCCCAACCACTTGGACGGTTGGGGATTGAACGCCAACCTGCATGAAGCGAGACCGTCGCTCTACCGTCCAGCCCAAGTGGTTGGCGATTACTATTGAGCTTAGGTAAATAGATTGATGGGGATTTTCGAGCATTCCTGATAAAAGGTTCCACCTGGTGGTTGGATTTTACACCAAGCTCCTTGTTTGGGAGCCCAACCACTTGGGCTGGAGGGTAGAGCGACGGTTTCCCTTCATGCAGTTCGGCGTTCAATCCCCGACCGTCCACAAGTGATTGGGCACCGTTCCTTTCCCCCCGCACCCCCGTCCCATCCCAAATCCTTATCCTGACCCCTTCCCAGTGTTATATAGTTGAAATGGCTTGGCGCTTTCTCCCGATAGTTTCCTTCCTTCCCCTTGTTTGGGAAGCCTCGCTTACTAGTCACGCTGCAAGATGGTAGGTCCACTAAACCCTTCATATTACTATTATATCTCATAATGTAAAGTTAAATCTTAAGTATCATTATTTAATACCTCGATATATTTGAAAACAAATGCAAATTTTGTGTAGACCCGAGTCAGCAACAGCAGACATAAGGTTAGGTATCAGTACAGTCTGCTGCTGCTGCTGTCATTTCAACCCGGCCTCCTGTTTAGACAGCACCTATTGTGACAGTCGTCAATAGTCACGAATTCGTATGTTCTTAGCGTTTGTAACCCTTTCCACTACCGCCCACAAGATGGGTATGGGGTGCATAATAAATGAACTAAACTAAAACTAACTCTTGGCGTTTAGATAGCAGTATACTGACTAGTTAGATTGTTTTAAAAATGAAGCTAAACAAACTAATATTCCCAGGCCTAGTATAGCACACACATACTATATCAAGCCTCAGATATCGCGTATCAGGTTACGCTAGTTTAGTTTGCCACAGCAACACAAGTAAAAAAAATAGTTATCCGGTTTGTCCAACTCAATAGTTCACATTTCTACTTTCTAATTTCGTTGTACGTCGGTATACATATACTATGGTCCTCATCGTAACTATAAGGAGGATGGGCTCCGTTATTTAATGGGCGGAGCCTTTTAGCTGATATCTTCCTGTGATTGGCTGTTAAGATAAAAGTTGATACAGCGTTCTACCAATGAAATACGAGTGCGGGGTGCAACCTTGTGCACAACAACCCGTCCTAAGGGTGCTGGTGGAGGGATGACAGTGTCATATTCTACCACTAGATGGCATGAACAAGCAGTAAACATATTTTTGCTTCATGGATTTCTCATTAAATTAGAACGTAGAATTCCTGAGATGATTTGAACCTTAGAAAAACTTGTTTTAAACACAATCACTAGTGAATTAAATATATAAAAATACACACTATATCTATGTACAGGGGGGTTCTCCCTGTGTGGTACAGGGGGGGAGTTCTCCCTGTGTGGTACAGGGGGGGGGGTTCTCCCTGTGTGGTACTGGGGGGGAGTTCTCCCTGTGTGGTACAGGGGGGGGGGGGTTCTCCCTGTGTGGTACAGGGGGGGGGGGGTTCTCCCTGTGTGGTACAGAGGGGGAGTTCTCCCTGTGTGGTACAGGGGGGGGGGTTCTCCCTGTGTGGTACAGGGGGGGGGGGTTCTCCCTGTGTGGTACAGGGGGGGAGTTCTCCCTGTGTGGTACAGGGGGGGGGGGGTTCTCCCTGTGTGGTACAGGGGGGGGGGGTCTCCCTGTGTGGTACAGGGGGGTGTTCTCCCTGTGTGGTACAGGGGGGGGGTTCTCCCTGTGTGGTACAGGGGGGGGGGGTTCTCCCTGTGTGGTACAGGGGGGGGGTTTCTCCCTGTGTGGTACAGGGGGGGAGTTCTCCCTGTGTGGTACAGGGGGGGGGTTCTCCCTGTGTGGTACAGGGGGGGGGTTCTCCCTGTGTGGTACAGGGGGGTGTTCTCCCTGTGTGGTACAGGGGGGGGGGTTCTCCCTGTGTGGTACAGGGGGGGGGTTTCTCCCTGTGTGGTACAGGGGGGTGTTCTCCCTGTGTGGTACAGGGGGGTCTCCCTGTGTGGTACAGGGGGGGTTCTCCCTGTGTGGTACAGGGGGGGGGTTCTCCCTGTGTGGTACAGGGGGGGTTGTACCTGTGTGGTACGGGGGGGTTCTCCCTGTGTGGTACAGGGGGGTTCTCCCTGTGTGGTACAGGGGGGTTCTCCCTATGTGGTACAGGGGGTTCTCCCTGTGTGGTACGGGGGGGGGGTTCTCCCTGTGTGGTACGGGGGGGTTCTCCCTGTGTGGTACAGGGGGGGGTCCTCCCTGTGTGGTACAGGGGGGGGGGGGGTTCTCCCTGTGTGGTACAGGGGGGGGGGGTTCTCCCTGTGCGGTACAGGGGGGGGGGGGTTCTCCCTGTGTGGTACGGGGGGGGTTCTCCCTGTGTGGTACAGGGGGGGTTCTCCCTGTGTGGTACAGGGGGGGGGTTCTCCCTGTGTGGTACAGGGGGGGGTTCTCCCTGTGTGGTACAGGGAGGGGGGTTCTCCCTGTGTGGTACAGGAGAAGTTTTCAGCGCTATAGAAAAAAACAAAAAACAGCCCACAACTGGAGATAAAAATACATAAATGAAAGCTTCCCTTGTAACACAAAATTGCCTTTTCCATTGACTATTGACGTTAACTCCTGTTAAAAGAGTTAATTGGCTTTTCCGGTTGATTTACATGCAATGCAACGGGCACCTCCCTGATGGGGTAATTCGCACAATCTGCAAGTTAGAATAGGTCACCCCACCCACGCCATCAACGATGTAATTAAATCTTTCAGGTGCCGTTTCATTACGGTTTTGTAATTAAAACAGTCGATCACAACCGGCCGCTTCCTCATTATTCTGTCAGTATAAGATACTTTATTAAACACTGTCGATAGCCAGGGCTTAAGTAGCACCGAGTTCTCTTGCCGGTGAAGGACGAGCCTGGGTCGAGGCCTTCCTGTCGCAGCCAAGTGGAGGCTGAACCCTCATTGGGTGGAGGGGGGGGAGATGATCTCCTGATGCTGTACAGGAAATGTACAGGTTTGTTATCCTGTACATTTCAGTGCCAGTGCCTCCTCCCTCACTGCCTGCTAATCCAGTGTGCGCGCCATGGAGAGTGTGGTAAAAGGGAGCCAGTGCCAGAGTAAGGAGTAGTTATGAGGAGATAACACACAGCCGGGAAAACTGTAGCAATGGAGTAAGAAGATAGTGTGAGGCGTGAGGCGGAGTTAAGCGTGAGGCAGAGCTGATCATGAGTGTGAGGAAACAACCACTCTAATTGCCCTGGTTGTTGTTAACACTCATGATTTGTATGAATTACTTGTTGACACAAACGGTCTATAAATTGTATTTTCATTTGCAGATGGAACCTAATACGATGCAGAGTTGATTTTTTTCACATTTGTAAAGCGAAAGGTTGAAGACGAGCACATGCTGTACCAGTCAGTCATGCGGACCAGTAGCATCTAGGTTCTTCGAGAACTTAATGTGCAGCCTGCCAATGCTACCATTGTGCTCTGTAACGTGTTATTGAGAAGTTCTCACAAGTTTTTTTTCCATTACAAGTTGCTTTTAGATAACATATAACCATAACTGGAGACGGTAAATACATATGGAGTGAAATGTGTGATAAACTTGCTTGTTTTTAGGTTTGTGTTGAGGTCATGAAATCTAGAACAACTGCAAGCTGGATCCTGAAAGTGTGTGTGTGTGTGTGTGTGTGTGTGTGTGTGTGTGTGTGTGTGTGTGTGTGTGTGTGTGTGTGTGTGTGTGTGTGTGTGTGTGTGTGTGAGATAATTACTGTGCTCTGGGACGCTATATACTCCCAAACAAGCAAGAGTTTGGGTGTATATGTATAGGAATTGCCACGAATGGGCCAATAATCCTTCTGCAGTTAACTTGATTCTTATGTTCGTATTAAAAATGTTATCAGTGTTTGTAGGACACTTTACATACAAAAATAAAAGAATAAAAACAGCTCAAAGTGTATCGAACATCATCCTCCTCCAAAATGTTATAGAAATCCAGTAAATTATAAGAGTCGCTAATCAATGGAAATTTACCTATAACCTTGGAGCCAAATTGTGTGATGATTCTGTTAGTGTTAAACTGTTTGTGTTGGGCTGAAGCTCGTCTCTAATATGGGGTTGATGTCTTCCACGATGATAACGTTACGTGTCTCATATATTAGTCACCGTGCCATAATGAGTGTGGTCTGGTAGTTACATTTTTTGCACAATTATATCACCTTCTTTAACCGGCATTTTTCACCTAAAATGTTTCAGAATCTAATAATCATCCTCATTTTCACTGTTAATCATGTTAGTAATGTTAATCATGTTAAATTTACATTTATAATGTTAATCATGTTAATCAATGTTAATCACTGTTAATAACCACCTTTGACTGAGCAGCTATTACGCAGAATCTTTCTCAGGCGCTTCAAATATATCATTCTTATTTAAAAGTCTTGAAATTTGTTTACAAAGCCAGAACACCACGTGGAATTGACATAAATAAAAAAATTGTCATTGTTTGTACCATGAAATGTACTTACCTTTAGCCATTACATTAAAGGGAGAGCTCGAGAAAAGATCGAAAAGCAGATAGAAAGCGACAAATTAGGAGAGAAATTCAGTTTCACAAACTACGAGGAAATATTACAAAGCTGTGATGCAAGATGTTGGAGGATTTGTAAGACCAGCAATACACCCGCACCTTATACCAGTAAATTGTCAGTCCATAGTTACTGTTCCAGCGTCCTGGCACCTCCACTATCCCAGACAGGGAGGGGGGGACGTATGGGCAAGTCTCCTTACACCCGTTGCCTCTGTTCACCCAGCAGAGATTAGGAACCTGGGGCCAGATTCACGAAGCAGTTACGCAAGTCCGTACGAACGTGTACATCTTCCCCTCAATATTTGACGGCTTTGGTTACATTTATTAAACAGTTTACAAGCATGAAAACTTCCCAATCAACTTGTTGTTGTTGTTATAAACAGCCTCCTGGTGCTTCGGTGCTCATTAACTATTTAATAATTGTAAACAAAATCGCCAAAGATTGAGAAAAGATGTACAGGTTCGTAAGTGCTTGCGTAACTGCTTCGTGAATCTGGCCCCAGGGATGTTATAGTCGACTGTTGTGGGTGGCATCCTGGGGAATGGTTAAATGCTGCATATATCTCAGACAACCCGTTCTCGCACTTGCTTAAAGTCAATAGTGGCTTATTTAATAAGTACATATGTGACATACTAATTTATTGTGAATATTTGAGTTTACCTTGAAAAGCTTCATAGAAAACACCGACCTCACCTAACCTTCTTAGTATGTTAAGATAAGTATCTTATTGCTTCTTAATTACAATTATTACTTAACCTATACCGTTGATAGGTTAAGTAATAATTGTAAATAAGAAGCAATAAGATGCTTATCTTAACATACTAAGAAGGTTAGGTGAGTTCGGTGTTTTCTATTCAGCTTTTCAAGGTAAACTCAAATATTCACAATAAATTAGTATGTCATATATGCACTTATTAATAAGCCAAATATTGACTATAAGCAAGTGCGAGAACGGGTTGCCAGATATACTCGAATTCCCCCACAAACGCCGCAAGGCACAGCACCAGGAAAATAGCCGGAAGGTTACTGCAACGAGTGGGCCGGAGGGGGCGGGGTGCAAGGGGGACTTACGGGGTAAGTCCCCCTTCTTTATTCCTCTCATTTTCATCTTTTCTCTTCTTTCCTCCCATTCCTTTCTTGCTCCCTCTCTCGTTCCTTGCCTCCCTCCTCCTCTCTTCTTCCCTCTGGCCTGGTCTCCCACCATGTGTTTCCTTCCCCTTATTCTCCCCCCACCCTTACTTTTGTTTCCCCTCTCTTCCCACTCTTCCCCTCTCACTGTTCTCTCCTTTCCCTCCCTTTCCATCCCCTTCCTCTGTATAACAGTCTTTACCTCTCCACGTGTTCATATTTCTCCTCCCTTTTCCCTCCACTCTCCATTATTTCCCCCCCCCCCCACCCTCTCTCTGTCCTTCCTTTGGTTGCAATCCTTTGCCTACTCCAGCTTGCAACATGTCATTGCACTCGGTGTGCTTTACTACATATACATTCTGAAATATGTGTTACAAGATAACATTATTTTACATCTCATGGCAATATTTTTCTTTAATATTTGGAACAGATAATGTTGTGTTTATAAGTTGATTGGAGGCAGCATGACTGTTCATCTTATTTGTAATGATATCTTCGACGTGTCCGATTGCGGGTTTATTGTTTACAAGAATGTGTCGTACAGTATTTGAGGTCCTTGTCAACCTGCATCGAGTTCGAGCCAGCACTTGTTTACCCAGATGTCGACGCCGCCTCGCTAGTCAGGGTCACACACCTTTTTGGCATTACGACACATTCTTATGTTAGTTACCTTAGTGAAAGCTGTTCTTTCCGGTACTTGTACAGGTAAGAGAGGCAGCTTAACCTTCACTTTCCATCTGGTAAGTGAAACCGAGCTCGGAACCTGGCTCAAAAGCTTCCTTAGGCTCTCGCAAGCACAACACAACGCTACATTTCAGGCTTGTTCGCATTTGTGTTGCTCACGTGGACCCACAAAATGTGGTGATTTGATAAAATAACTATGCCCAAGATTACTATTAATGTGCCGTCGGGATGATGGGCAAATAGCCTCGGCTACCATCATCTTTAGTACGGTCACTGATGGTCGAGTTGTTAAGGTCTCGTGTACACCAGTTGCATAGTACTCCTGGCAGTATGGGTTCGAGTCACTTATGGGGTGTGGAGTTTTCAGTTTATATATATATATATATATATATATATATATATATATATATATATATATATATATATATATATATATATATATATATTATATATATATATTATATATATTTATATATATATATATATATTATATTATATATATATATTATATTATATATATATATATATATATATATATATATATATATATATATATATATATATATATATATATATATATATATATATTTATATATATATATATATAATATATTATGGGTGTGATGCGAGGAGAGATGATTACCCTCTCCAGAGGACCTGGTGATCTCGTAATGCATTCTAATTGGTCATTTTGGGTGGTAAATGTGATATTTACTGATAGCTTTCCCTTAGATTTCTTGGTGGTAATACACACCTAAGTTTAGGCTGGCTGTTGATATCAGGGTGTGAGAGTATTTGTTGTGAAGTACTCCTGCTACGTCAAACCCTATTGCTGCGTAGTTTTAGAAATGATTTCGGTAACGCTGTTAGAATTTCTTTGGTGATGGTCTAATTGTGTTGAAAAGTGATGTAATCTCTAATGGAGCCCTGTTGTTTGTGCACTGTCCGGCTGCCTCAAAGAGCTTGGGTCATCCTGCCTTATATATATATTGATAGCATTGGGATTGACAGCACAGGACCTAGTTATATCTCTTAAGGCATTTAATCATGTGTCTGGAGAGTCCGTGAAGACAGTTTGTGGTTTTTCTTATTCTTGTAGGTCCAACCACTTGGACTGGACGGTAGAGCGATGGTCTCGCTTCATGCAGGTCGGCGTTCAATCCCCGAACGCCCAAGTGGTTGGGAACTATTCCTCACCCCCCCCCCCGTCCCATCTCAAATCCTTATCCTGACCCCTTCCCAATGCTATAGATTCGTAATGGTTTGGCGCTTTACCCCTGATAGTTTACTTCTCTTCCCTTATTCTTGTGGCAAGAAATGAGCTGTGCTTTCTACTTGGCAGGGAGGGGGGGGGGGTGGAAGTTAAGTGACTGTTAACATCCTTACGCTCGTTAATTGTCATTTGTATGACGAATATGGTGGTTACGTGTATCATCAGCTGTCTACTTATCTTCAGCGTTATCATCTCCCGCTATTCATCAGTATTTTTGTATATATCCGTCGGCTTATGTTTTATCAGCAGTATTTTCCAACTGAACTCTGGGTCCACTCTGATGTGTCTTGTATTGATGAGTATACTCGTACACACGTGCTTCTGTATCTTGTGATGGTCAGTATATTCTTAGACACGTGTTTCTGTATCTTGTGTTGGTCAGTATATTCTTAGACACGTGTTTCTGTATCTTGTGATGGTCAGTATACTCAGACAGATGTTGATAAGGTCTTAAGAAATATTGTGATACTTTTTAACTGAGAATTTAGTATACAAATAAAAAATAAATTATTTTGCAGTTAGTGAAAGTCTGTTAGCATGTGTGTGTGAGGCTCAGTTTATCGGTGGGCGAGCGTGGGCGGCATCGGTGGCTCGTTAATGTAGCAGCGTGTCATGCTGGTGTGTGTGTGTGTGTGTGTGTGTGTGTGTGTGTGTGGGAGGCAGGTAATGGAACACTGCGTTTGTCTCATTTGCCAGAGATCATTAGCGTGATGCTGGCACGCTAAGAGCATCATACACCTGAACACACGCACACACCACACGAAAAATTGAATTCATGATGAATCCTGAGGTTGCAGAGAGAGAAATGTTTCCTGTGTGTGTGTGTGTGGGGAGGTGTGTGTGTGTGTGTGTGTGTGTGTGTGCGTGTGTGTGGGGGGAGGTGTGTGTGTGTGCGCGCGCGCGTGTTTTTGCCTGCTAATGCTTAGAACGGTTGAGCTCCAGCTCTCGGGCTGATAGAGATGTTGACAAACAACAAATATAAGCATATTTTCCTTTTTAGATGAGGTATTGATTCTAAGACTTTAGTAACTCCTTGAGATGACGAATGCAAATGTAAACAAAGGTGTAGAGTGAGATATGAGGGGAATGGGAGGGAGGGACCTAATGTTACCCATGGGGGGAAAATGCCCCATGGGTAAAATGCCTGTGGGGAAAATGCTAGGATAAATTAATGAGAATTAATTGTACTTGAAATTGAGTATTATATATATTCCTTGCAAAACAAACTAATTCCTTAGCTTTTGTAAAAGTTGTCAGTTTGGGTTGTGAAGCCAATAACTCCTCTTCTCCTTGGAAGGAAAGTGGGCTGAAGGCGGCAGGTAGTGATCCTTAAGGGTGAAAATATTTCTTGATTGGCGAACCACAAGCTACCTGGCAAGCATTTCAACACATCAGCATTGTATTTTATACAATGGATAAAATTATATAAACGGTTCTGTGACTGTAAATACTGTTCCTGTTCAACAATCAAATGATCTGAAGACTGTACACAGTCTAGTCCAGCTCTGAGAATGTTACAGCCATTAATGAAATGATTCTAGTAGATAAATTAACAAGTGAGTTTAAGCAAGATTTAAATGCTAATTTTCTAGCTAAAATGATAATGATAACTGTTATAGCAAATTATTATTTGATGAATTATAGATTTATATATATACACGATTGAATTGAAAAGATCAAGCCACTTTAAAAGATGAAATCAACTGAAAAGATCAAGTGTTGAAGAGATTAAGTTAAAACTTACTGGATATTAGGACCTTGCCCCATGATATAACAACAAACAAACGTATTGGATACATTAAGGTTATTACAGTATGTAAAATTACCCAATTAAACACACTACAAAACACTTAAGACTTATCCAATCTGAGTGCCAGTGCCATCTGACAAGTTACAAGACTGTATGATCTCCTGAGGAGATAAAGGCACTGTATTTTTTTTATGTCACAGCGTTGCTGCAGAATAGATTACTTGTAGCAGTTGCTAGGATAAGATTAAGATGATGGTGATGTAAGCGTGCCAAGTCCCTTTGTACATGAACTCGTCCTCACTACTATTGATATGAGTTCTTATGATTGATTCCTAGATTTTATTATCGTTCAGTAACTCTCTTAATATCTTAGAGAGTAATCACTGGTGATTTAATTTTAGTTTGTGTGGTATTGTCTGTTGAAAATGTTCCAAAGCACCGTCACATGTGTTCACTGTTTGTAAACAAAATGCACGTGTTCACTGTTTGTAAACAAAATGCACGTGTTCACTGTTTGTAAACAAAATGCACGTGTTCACTGTTTGTAAACAAAATGCACGTGTTCACTGTTTGTAAACAAAACGACCTGGCCTCAGGCGCTCACCTGGGCGCTTGTTGTCCGAGCCGGAAGCCACGTCCTCCTCCTATAATGTTGACTGGCCATTATATATATTGATTATTTTTTTCTCTTCTAGACGATTAACTTGAGATAAAGTGGGATTATAAGATACATATATATTAGATTCAATGGTTATGGGTAGTACACATCGATTCCTTCATAACAGATTTGAATTAACTATTACCGGAAGTCAAATTTGTTCCAATAGGTTATTAAGACAGTTCCTTGTTGAAGCTTCTATAGTCTTGAGATTACATGTAAACAATCACGTAGGCATTCATAGGTCCAATGGCAGATGTCACCATTGTGGCATTATCCTGTAGGATCCAGATGTAGGATATAGGATATGATCAATAGATGTAGGATTTGATATGATGTTAATGTAAAATTAATGATTCTGATGCAAAATATAGATGTGATATAGAAATAATACATTTCTTAGATTATAATATTGATATAGTGGGTGGAATTTTCCTACACCATCAATACTTAGCTATCAGTGACTATGGGGAAGTGTGGTCTAGCTCATGGACCCCATCTACATGTCTGGTTGTGCCTGTGGCATTACACATTCAACTATCCTAATGTTCGAATCCTTCACCGAATTTGGCTTTAAAGATGTGGATGGAGGTGGCTTCTACAACTACTACTATCATTGCATGCCATTTGTTGGTCCCCAGTACACGGTGAGAGTATTTTCTTACTTTTTACTATTTCTTAGTAAGAAATTACTTAGTAATATTAGTAAGAAGTATTTCTTACTTCTTACTACTATATTTCTTCTTATTTGCGTTTCCAGCTTCCACCTGTGTCGTCTCCTCCTCCTCCAGTCTCTCAATTTAAAATAGCTGTTCTTCATATTGTTTGTGTACCTCAGTATCTTGTATGTTGTGATCATATTCCCTCTGTTCCTTATGTCCTCTAGGGTTTTGAGAGTTCCTTTTAGCGTATCTTCGTAGCTTAACCCTCTTAGCTCTGGCATCAATATTGTTGCAAACCTTTCAATGTTTTAAATTTTAGCGTTATGCTTCATAAGGTGTGAATACTTTGCCGGTGCTGAGTATTCCAGTATTGGTCTAACGTACGTTGAGTTGATCGCCTTGAAGGAGTCCTGATTCAGGTTTCTAAACGATGTTGTAATATTTACCAGCGTCTCATATGCTGCCGATGTTATCCAGTTAATGTGTGCCTCCAATGTGAGTGGTGGAACTGTATCCACGACCAGATTCTTCTCTCTCTCTCCCCGAGTGCTGTAACTGACTTAGGGTGTAGGTGCCGTCTGGGCTCCTCTCTCCCTCTCCCACCCAGTGGTGGTGGGGCAGACTGTGGTGGCGGTGGTGGGGCAGACTGTGGTGGTGGTGGTGGGGCAGACTGTGGTGGTGGTGGTGGTCATCACAGACTGTGGTGGTGGTGGTGGTCATCACAGACTGTGGTGGTGGTGGTCATCACAGACTGTGGTGGTGGTGGTGGGGATCACAGACTGTGGTGGTGGTGGTGGGGGGGGGGCAGACTGTGGTGGTGGGGGGGGCAGACTGTGGTGGTGGTGGTGGGGCAGACTGTGGTGGTGGTGGTGGGGCAGACTGTGGTGGTGGTGGTGGGGCAGACTGTGGTGGTGGTGGTGGTGGTGGGGCAGACTGTGGTGGTGGTGGTGGTGGTGGTGGGGCAGACTGTGGTGGTGGTGGTGGTGGTGGGGCAGACTGGTGGTGGTGGTGGAGGTGGGGCAGACTGGTGGTGGTGGTGGTGGTTGGGCAGACTGTGATGGTGGTGGTGGTGGTGGGGCGGCCAGTGGGGAAGGCCAAGGCTATATATCCTCCAGAACAACTCCTGCCTTTTGTGTGGAGACGTCGTGACCCGGAGATAAGACCAGGCAGAGATAACAGCCTCCAACACCTCCACTTCCCCAGAAAAATGAATAATAAATAATAGAACGGCAAAGGTCTTTTTTGTCAGAAAACATGTTAAAAAATAGACAGTTAATACAGTAATAATATATATATACATAACTAATGAAGTTACACAACTAAATAATTGTATAACTTCATTAGTTATGTATAATATATATATATATATATATATATATATATATATATATATATATATATATATATATATATATATATATATGTATGTATATATATATATATATATATGAATGAAAACTCACACCCCAGAAATGACTCGAACCCATACTCCCAGAAGCAACGCAACTGGTAACTACAGGGCGCCTTAATCCGCTTGACCATCACGGCCGTCAAAAGGAAGTGATAGCCGAGGCTATTTGAGCCACTTCCCCGACGGCAACTCGGATGGTAATCTTGGGCAAAGCATTTCACCAAATCACCTCATTCTTTGGGGCACACGTGAGGAACACAAATGCGAACAAGCCTGAATGGTCCCCAGGACTATATGCGAATGAAAACTCACACCCCAGAAATGACTCGAACCCATACTCCCAGAAGCAACGCAACTGGTAACTACAGGGCGCCTTAATCCGCTTGACCATCACGGCCGTCAAAAGGAAGTGATAGCCGAGGCTATTTGAGCCACTTCCCCGACGGCAACTCGGATGGTAATCTTGGGCATAGCATTTCACCAAATCACCTCATTCTTTGGGGCACACGTGAGGAACACAAATGCGAACAAGCCTGAATGGTCCCCAGGACTATATGCGAATGAAAACTCACACCCCAGAAATGACTCGAACCCATACTCCCAGAAGCAACGCAACTGGTAACTACAGGGCGCCTTAATCCGCTTGACCATCACGGCCGTCAAAAGGAAGTGATAGCCGAGGCTATTTGAGCCACTTCCCCGACGGCAACTCGGATGGTAATCTTGGGCATAGCATTTCACCAAATCACCTCATTCTTTGGGGCACACGTGAGGAACACAAATGCGAACAAGCCTGAATGGTCCCCAGGACTATATGCGAATGAAAACTCACACCCCAGAAATGACTCGAACCCATACTCCCAGAAGCAACGCAACTGGTAACTACAGGGCGCCTTAATCCGCTTGACCATCACGGCCGTCAAAAGGAAGTGATAGCCGAGGCTATTTGAGCCACTTCCCCGACGGCAACTCGGATGGTAATCTTGGGCATAGCATTTCACCAAATCACCTCATTCTTTGGGGCACACGTGAGGAACACAAATGCGAACAAGCCTGAATGGTCCCCAGGACTATATGCGAATGAAAACTCACACCCCAGAAATGACTCGAACCCATACTCCCAGAAGCAACGCAACTGGTAACTACAGGGCGCCTTAATCCGCTTGACCATCACGGCCGTCAAAAGGAAGTGATAGCCGAGGCTATTTGAGCCACTTGAGTTTTCATTCGCATATAGTCCTGGGGACCATTCAGGCTTGTTCGCATTTGTGTTCCTCACGTGTGCCCCAAAGAATGAGGTGATTTGGTGAAATGCTATGCCCAAGATTACCATCCGAGTTGCCGTCGGGGAAGTGGCTCAAATAGCCTCGGCTATCACTTCCTTTTGACGGCCGTGATGGTCAAGCGGATTAAGGCGCCCTGTAGTTACCAGTTGCGTTGCTTCTGGGAGTATGGGTTCGAGTCATTTCTGGGGTGTGAGTTTTCATTCGCATATAGTCCTGGGGACCATTCAGGCTTGTTCGCATTTGTGTTCCTCATGTGTGCCCCAAAGAATGAGGTGATTTGGTGAAATGCTATGCCCAAGATTACCATCCGAGTTGCCGTCGGGGAAGTGGCTCAAATAGCCTCGGCTATCACTTCCTTTTGACGGCCGTGATGGTCAAGCGGATTAAGGCGCCCTGTAGTTACCAGTTGCGTTGCTTCTGGGAGTATGGGTTCGAGTCATTTCTGGGGTGTGAGTTTTCATTCGCATATAGTCCTGGGGACCATTCAGGCTTGTTCGCATTTGTGTTCCTCACGTGTGCCCCAAAGAATGAGGTGATTTGGTGAAATGCTATGCCCAAGATTACCATCCGAGTTGCCGTCGGGGAAGTGGCTCAAATAGCCTCGGCTATCACTTCCTTTTGACGGCCGTGATGGTCAAGCGGATTAAGGCGCCCTGCAGTTACCAGTTGCGTTGCTTCTGGGAGTATGGGTTCGAGTCATTTCTGGGGTGTGAGTTTTCATTCGCATATAGTCCTGGGGACCATTCAGGCTTGTTCGCATTTGTGTTCCTCACGTGTGCCCCAAAGAATGAGGTGATTTGGTGAAATGCTATGCCCAAGATTACCATCCGAGTTGCCGTCGGGGAAGTGGCTCAAATAGCCTCGGCTATCACTTCCTTTTGACGGCCGTGATGGTCAAGCGGATTAAGGCGCCCTGTAGTTACCAGTTGCGTTGCTTCTGGGAGTATGGGTTCGAGTCATTTCTGGGGTGTGAGTTTTCATTCGCATATAGTCCTGGGGACCATTCAGGCTTGTTCGCATATATATATATATATATATATATATATATATATATATATATATATATATATATATATATGTGTGTATATCACGAAAATAAACACGTGATTAAGAATGTGACAATGTCAGACCACGGAGGAAAAATGAAACAGGAAATTTCCTTAAGTACTTTCGTATATTAAATACATCTTCAGAAGGTCATTTTACAGATCGAGTGATGGGTATAAATAGGCAGGAAGGAGTGGTGAAGTAAGGTGAGGTACAATACTTGGACAACGCAGACGGCCCATTGGCCCATCAGATGCACCCAATTGGCACATCCGATGTAGCACAATGGCCCATCTGATACAGCAGACATACAAGCATAATATATAGGTAATTATAACATAAAGAAGTAAATATATACAATAAATTAGTGAGACAAATGTTTTTCAATGATTCTACTTAAATCGCCCTTTAGCTGATCTATTAGAAATGGATCTAAGTTATATAGACCACTGCTAATATTCAAATTACTTTCTTTGGTGATCTGTATCAAAGCAGATTCAATTATGTTTCTGTTATAGGTGCTTTTACAATTTGTTATTGAAGAAGCACTCTCCCAATCAATTTGGTGAGCTTTTTCTGACAAATGCACAAACAAAGCATTAGACAATTGGCCATGTTTTACAGAGTATTTATGTTGCGATATTCTACATTTTAAATCTTTAGAAGTTTGCCCGACATAGAACTTATTACATTCCTTACAAGGTATTTTATAAATGACGCAATTATCACTACGAGGGCTGTTCCTTACTAATAGCTTACCAACAGTGTTTTCGTAGCTAAACATTACATCTATATTAAAAAGTTTCAAGGCCTTGACAATATTCTCAAACCCAGAGAAATATGGTAAACATAACACATTCTTTGGGCGAATCCTTTCACTGCATACATTATTATAATATGTACGACGAGCTTTGTTACGACAAACTTCCAAAAAATTCAGTGGGTAACAAAGCTTAAGACCAATCGAATCAATATTCTTAAATTCTTCATCTAAGAATTCTGGACTCACAACTCGAAGAGCTCTTAGATACATTGAAGAAAAAATTGACTTTTTTACATTGTATTTATGCCCTGAAAAATAATGAACATAAGATAAATTGTTCGTAGGTTTTCTGTAAACACTAAACTTTAATGAAGAGTTTTCCCTATTGTGACGATAATCTCCTTCAAGAGATTGAGCCTGCTCTTCCCTCCACAATTACGTCGTTGAAATTATATAAAACTACTATGGAAGAAATGTCCAACAACGACAACAACACCAGCAAGGTTTGCCAGCGAGCAAAACGTATGCAGCCAGAGACACCTGTTCAGACTCAAACCGCCAAACTACCTGTTGATCGCTACCGGCTCCGCTGATTGGTCGCCGGCCGGGCTGCAACTGCACTCGCCCCCCCCATACTACTTGATGTCTGGGGTCGCCACGACCTCAGACCTCAGAATATTCAGTGCTTCCACGGTTACCACTCCTCCCGGCTAGACGTTAGCGTGTACTGAGAGAGGTGGTAGTTTAAAGCCAATATTCCAGCACCTCACATTTATTTTTGTATTGCACTTCTTGTTATTTTGTCTTAACGTAACTTTTCATTGTGTCATTTAATTATTCTTATTATTTTGATTGATTGATTTTATTATAAGAATTTGTTTGTCCATTTTTTCATGTTTTGATTTATTTAACGTAATTAAAATTTCATTGTTAAAATTTACTTGTGTTTTGTGTGTCTTCTCCTTACCTTACCACAGACGAAGTTCCAGTTTTTCTATTTTTTTTATAACTATGTGACGAGGCCATACCCCTAGCCTTAAACAGCCGAACACCAACGCGTTACCGTCACACATCTATAAGCACATCTAAGAATGGCAAACATTTATCAATTTCAGTCTCCATAGTAAATTTTATGGAGGTGACTTGGTCATTAAGTTTGGCTACAAATTCGTCTGTGTTTACATCTGAAGGCCAAATACACAAGATATCATCAACATATCTAAACCAAGGAATGATTCCAGGAGTTATTTTTGAAACAAATTTCTTTTCAAAGAATTCCATGTACAGGTTTGAGAGCAATGGCGATAGAGGATTCCCCATTGCCATTCCAAAAGTCTGTAAATAATACTCATTATTAAAGGTAAATTTACATTCTTTAATGCACAACTTAACAAGACTGACAATAATATCAGCAGAAAGAGGTAAGTCATGGCTCATTAGTTCACGAGCAAGATAATCGAGAATATCATCGACCGGTACCTTAGTGAACAAGGAACAAACGTCAAAACTGATTAACTTTACATCAGGAGTGACAGGAACACTATTCAATTTGTTAACTAAATCAAGAGAATTTGTCAAATGAGAAGAGGAGATAGTTCCTAACAAAGGGGACAAGATTTTGGTAAGCCATTTGGAGAGTTTGTAAGAAATGGATCCCACAGAACTGATGATAGGTCTCATGGGATTGTTAGGCTTATGCGTCTTGACAAGACCATATAGATATGGTAATGAAGGTGATGAAGTAGTAAATTGATTAAGAAGATCTTTATGTTTTCTTAACAACTTCCTCAAGCTACTATTGAAGAACTTGATGATGTCCTCAAGAGGATTTTTCCTAAGCTTAGTGTATGTTGAAGAATCTAGGAGGAGATCATTCATTTTCGAAATATATTCCTCCTTGTTTAAAATAACAATAGTGCTGGATTTATCAGCCTTTGTTATATGAATGGAAGGATCGGCTCTTAACTCCTGTAAGCTTCGTCTGAATCTTTCGGGAAAATTGTTTGTTTGGGGCGTCAACATTGAACCATAAACAATACCTTTAACCAGGTTTAGGTTTTGTGAAGACAGAGAGTTATGTTTTTCAAGCTGTAACAATGAACTAGCAATTTTAACTGCAGAAGGTTGATTTGAAATGGCAAAAGACATACCATAACCCAAAGCAGTAACCACATTTTCACATATCGTTTTGGACGACAGATTCAACACGTTATTAGGATTAGATTTCTTGTTCCAATCACTATTTTTAATCAAACTTTCTAACTTGCGCTTAAGAATTTTCTGTAACTGATTAATTTTTCCGCGTAAGTCACTATATATTTCATCCATCAGAAGATTTTTCCATCTTCTTCTTCAACGTACACTAAGCTTAGGAAAAATCCTCTTGAGGACATCATCAAGTTCTTCAATAGTAGCTTGAGGAAGTTGTTAAGTAAACATAAAGATCTTCTTAATCAATTTACTACTTCATCACCTTCATTACCATATCTATATGGTCTTGTCAAGACGCATAAGCCTAACAATCCCATGAGACCTATCATCAGTTCTGTGGGATCCATTTCTTACAAACTCTCCAAATGGCTTACCAAAATCTTGTCCCCTTTGTAAGGAACTATCTCCTCTTCTCATTTGACAAATTCTCTTGATTTAGTTAACAAATTGAATAGTGTTCCTGTCACTCCTGATGTAAAGTTAATCAGTTTTGACGTTTGTTCCTTGTTCACTAAGGTACCGGTCGATGATATTCTCGATTATCTTGCTCGTGAACTAATGAGCCATGACTTACCTCTTTCTGCTGATATTATTGTCAGTCTTGTTAAGTTGTGCATTAAAGAATGTAAATTTACCTTTAATAATGAGTATTATTTACAGACTTTTGGAATGGCAATGGGGAATCCTCTATCGCCATTGCTCTCAAACCTGTACATGGAATTCTTTGAAAAGAAATTTGTTTCAAAAATAACTCCTGGAATCATTCCTTGGTTTAGATATGTTGAAGATATCTTGTGTATTTGGCCTTCAGATGTAAACACAGACGAATTTGTAGCCAAACTTAATGACCAAGTCACCTCCATAAAATTTACTATGGAGACTGAAATTGATAAATGTTTGCCATTCTTAGATGTGCTTATTCATATGGAAAACTCTTCATTAAAGTTTAGTGTTTACAGAAAACCTACGAACAATTTATCTTATGTTCATTATTTTTCAGGGCATAAATACAATGTAAAAAAAGTCAATTTTTTCTTCAATGTATCTAAGAGCTCTTCGAGTTGTGAGTCCAGAATTCTTAGATGAAGAATTTAAGAATATTGATTCGATTGGTCTTAAGCTTTGTTACCCACTGAATTTTTTGGAAGTTTGTCGTAACAAAGCTCGTCGTACATATTATAATAATGTATGCAGTGAAAGGATTCGCCCAAAGAATGTGTTATGTTTACCATATTTCTCTGGGTTTGAGAATATTGTCAAGGCCTTGAAACTTTTTAATATAGATGTAATGTTTAGCTACGAAAACACTGTTGGTAAGCTATTAGTAAGGAACAGCCCTCGTAGTGATAATTGCGTCATTTATAAAATACCTTGTAAGGAATGTAATAAGTTCTATGTCGGGCAAACTTCTAAAGATTTAAAATGTAGAATATCGCAACATAAATACTCTGTAAAACATGGCCAATTGTCTAATGCTTTGTTTGTGCATTTGTCAGAAAAAGCTCACCAAATTGATTGGGAGAGTGCTTCTTCAATAACAAATTGTAAAAGCACCTATAACAGAAACATAATTGAATCTGCTTTGATACAGATCACCAAAGAAAGTAATTTGAATATTAGCAGTGGTCTATATAACTTAGATCCATTTCTAATAGATCAGCTAAAGGGCGATTTAAGTAGAATCATTGAAAAACATTTGTCTCACTAATTTATTGTATATATTTACTTCTTTATGTTATAATTACCTATGTATTATGCTTGTATGTCTGCTGTATCAGATGGGCCATTGTGCTACATCGGATGTGCCAATTGGGTGCATCTGATGGGCCAATGGGCCGTCTGCGTAGTCCAAGTATTGTACCTCACCTTACTTCACCACTCCTTCCTGCCTATTTATACCCATCACTCGATCTGTAAAATGACCTTCTGAAGATGTATTTAATATACGAAAGTACTTAAGGAAATTTCCTGTTTCATTTTTCCTCCGTGGTCTGACATTGTCATATATATATATATATATATATATATATATATATATATATATATATATATATATATATATATATATATATATATATATATATATATATTATTAAATATGACCGAAAAAGTAAGATTAATAATTCTAACACGAATTTTCTCAATCTTTCGTATATTTCTCTTCACTGTTGGAGGTAAATCAAAAATCAATTCTCCAAAATTCTCCAAAAAAAATGAATTTTGGAGAATTGATTTTTGATTTACCTCCAACAGTGAAAAGAAATATACGAAAGATTGAGAAAATTCGTGTTAGAATTATTAATCTTACTTTTTCGGT